>DWLI01000277.1:0-24265 GCA_018249915.1 Cecropterus dorantes dorantes
GGAGGGACCCGAGAGGGACCAGCTCCTGGATCATCGCTAGCGGTGGGCCCTGTGAATTGATAAAAATATACGTAAGTAACATACTATGTAGTAAGCGAATGTTAGGAATTTTGTGCAGGAACTATGAACATAAATGTAAATATAAGTCTTTGTGAGTAAAGTAAAAACAAAATATAACATGTTACAACTATACTCTACGAATGAATAAATTTATTTAAATGTCTTTTGTCTAGGGGCTTTACAGGACGAAAGTATATAGTCGTGACACTATCCAAACAGTTGAATAAACCAAAACGCGTGTCTCTTAGTGAGATTGTATTAATAACAGGTATCGTCCATATTGCCATCTTCGAAATCTTAAGATTACAGTATAGCAGAATAACATTAATGAATATCTTAGTTTCTGATTTTAAAAGGCTTATCCCAAACCCTTAGCTGCGCTCCGTGGTTAGATAAATGTAAATATATATTTAAATCATATTAACTTTTAATATTAATATAATACTGTCTTCAATTCAGAAGTTTTTCCTGACATAGACACAACAATTTTAAAAATTATAGAACATGCATTGTTATTTATGCTCAGATCTTCAAATTATCTTTTTGAAAATATATCCGATATCATACGCAGAACTTTCATATTAATTGTATGTATTAGCATGAATTACTCACCAGAGACACACCGATGAGCCTGACTATACACCTATGCCTTAGCGACATCATGAGTTTGGCCTCGGACAGAAACTCTCTCTTGTTCGTATCCGTGTGTTGTACGTGTAACGTCTTAACGGCCACTTGCTGCGGCGGCTGGTCGGGCGGACAGTACGTCGCTCGTAATACTGAACCAAATTCACCTTCCCCTAATACTGCTCCGAGCGTTAACTCACTCAACGGAATGAATTCTGTTGGAAGAAAATTTTATTTCTTAAAATAATGGGTCTTATAAGTACAGGCTACAGATTTTCTCAAATCTCATTATAATTTTTTTAATTTAAATTCGGTAAAACAGCGTCAACAAAAACATTACGAACAAAACGAGTTTTTTAATACTGTTCTATTAAAACTTTATAGCAATAGAAAATAAAACATTTTTTTAAATTTTTTTAAGATGGCCTATCACACATTAAATAATAAATTTATATGTGACAAAACTAAATTAAGAAAATAGTTCAATCACCATTACGTAATACAAGAATAAAGTCCAAAATCACGATATGAAAAAAAAAGTTTTAAATAACTAGATATATAAAAATACCTTGCAACGTCGACAACTGGCCATCAGCATTAATAGATATTTCGTTGTAGTTCTCTGGTAACGTGATCACTGCACTGTTGTTCACTGGCACTTTGTAGGTGTCGTTGTCGTTTAACGAATCGTCGTTGTTGTTGAGACTGTCGTTGTGGAAGTCCGACGAGAACGACAGATTCCGTGTGAGCAGCTCGAATGCGTTGTTGTTGATTGCTGGTATTGATGATGAGTTCTTGTCGTTTAGTATGTCGTGTTTCACTAAGGATAACGACTGGTTCATTGCTGCGCGGCTCGGTGAAGGTTTCTTGGTACGTGGCATTGTAGAAAACTGAAAATTGATAAACTAAGTATAAATCGTTTTTGTGCATATATTGATATTGATATAATAAAGTTAACATTATTAATGACTAAGAATACAATGAAATTTGGAGTTTATAGAGTAAGACAATGTGTTTCAAGGGGTTGTCAGTAGTAATATCCAGCAACCACTTATCCTCAGGTAGACTGCATACTTGTTGCAACTAGAATATTTCAATTCTTTTTTATAATATTGGAGTAGAAAACGAGCTTACAGTTCACATGATGTTAAGGGACTCTTGCCGCCCATAAAAATCTGTGATCAACCCCACATTAAATCAGAATCTCTTCTGAGGTAGGCTAAAATGCGTTGCTACCCCTGTGGACTACGTTGAAGCACTTCGATACCAACGATAAGTATGTCCCCTCATCCTCCCATCAGACCAAAACACAGCAGCGCATAACTGCTGTATTAGAAATGGGTTCTTCCTGAGTCTAACTAGAAAGAGTTCTACCACCTGCATGCTCGTTTTTACCAAAAAAAGATGGGGTACCTCGGGTAGCGGTGGTTTGGGTTTAGGGGGCACGGCGGCGGTGAGGCGCGTGGGCAGCCCGTCGGGCACGCGCGCGTAGTGCTCCACCAGCCGCTCCAGCGACTCCAGGTACGGCCCGTCGTCGATGAACAGCCAGTCGCGCTACACAACACACATATTATACTAAAGCTACATTGTCATACAGTTACATAGATATTCAAACTCAAAATCATGATATTTTTAAGCAATTTCAAGCTTGCTTATTATTAACAATTATTAAGCCGGGTGCTGGTTGCTGCGGGAGAACTATGGGATTAGCGACAAACGCGACTGAATGGGATGAATGTCGCTTTAATCACTTATTGCCGTGTACACAGTACAATCAAGGACACAAATTTTCCTTTTTCTTCACACTTATTTGTGGATGAAGTAAGTTTTTTTACGCATATCATACCGAGCTACACTACAATTCTATTTAATTCGAAGCGGAGGGCCATTTGATTTTTTACATACATAGATACCTTGCGACTAAATAATATTTCGTATTAGGGGAAGGTCTTGATATATTTAACGCTATTTCACAAGAAAAGTAAATAGTGCATAAACATTTCCTATCCTACGTCATTCGTTATCGATCAAAATATGCCTTCTTCAAAGACAACACCTTAAATATCGTAAAATATTGAATAGTAAATTACAAACCTCTTTTCTAATAATGAAGTTGTAGGGCGTATTTTCACTGAGCATAGTCAGTACGTAAGCGCCTGTATGTCGCTCGCTGTACCGCACGAGGAACACGCCGTCGCTGGCTTTATCATGCAACTTGTGCTGCCTACAGTACTCTTCCAGGATCTTTACGGCTTCGTCTCGGTTTAGAGTACCATGGTACCACTGGCTCTTGGATGTCTTTGGAGGGTCTGGCTTGTGGTTTTCTGAAAGCAAGTTTCTTGTTGATAAAAATAGTAATTGGAAATTAAATAAACAAACTACAAAATTAATTTAATTAAATCTTTTTTATTTTTTATTTGAATTTCTTTTCCCGGTGGCTTGTCTTTTAAAAGAAACCTCTTCTAAAGATTTACATTTTTCTCCATTCTTTGCTATTAGACTTCATTGTGAGCCAGTATAGACACAGAGAATTATGTATATTGCTTTTTTTAAGTATAGAACTAACTTAAGTATAGAAGACATTTAGCAAGCAGTCCACTTGATGGTAAGTGGTCTTTTCCGAGCACAAACATCTTTAATCAATTTCAGATAAGATTAGACTCTTATCGGAAGTTGCTTACAAGTGTGGTGTAATGCCTGTGGAGTAAGCCAGTACTTAATACTGCTATTAGTAACAGATAGATATGACAGCAATTTGTTCAGAGTCAAACCAGACTGACTGCCATCTTTGATGAAATAGCTACTCCAAAAAGGTCTAAAATCATTTTGTAATTGAGATTAACAATCAATTATTTCAATCCAATTATTTTAAATACTGGTATTATGAACTTTAAAAAATAGCTTTACTGATTTCAGGAGTCCTACCTATACGAACAAATATATTATTTTTTTAATAATATAGGTTTTTTTTTATAGTGTGGAAGTAGCAAACGAGCATGCAGCCCACCTTATGGTTAGTGGCTACTGCCGCCCATGGACATCTGTAATCAACCCTAGATAAGATCATAGTCCCACCTAAGATTAGCCACAGATGCGTTGCTACCCAAGGATTAAGATGGAATGCCTCGGAAGGTCTCCCTTACCACGCCCTTTAAACCAGAACACAGCAGCGCATAACACTGTTGTTATAAAGCAGAAATAGGTGTGGTGGTGGTGCTTCCGGAGATACAGTGGATAAGAAAATTAATAATATATCATGAATGAAGTAATTTTGACTTTTCCAATAATTTTATATACTGGTAAATTTCTAACAATTTTAAACTTACTAAGAAGCTGATAACACTCCGTATGCTCCGAAAGTTTTGCTAAATCTGCCGGTGTTTCCTGATTTAACGTTCTGGGATGTGCAGGCGCCTTTAACTTTAAGAGAACCTGAAAATCAAAATATTACGTACTTAAATATTAATTTTGACAAACTAATTATTAAATCAACTCAGCATTGACCTAAAAATCCAGTGCTACATTTTTTTAATAAAACCAAAAGTTATCATAGTTTGCATTACACATACCTCTTGCTAGAAATTAGAAACGTCTACAAAGCTAAGATATGAAGTTCTAATGATTACTAGAACCTCATATCTTGAACGCTAATTAGCAATTAGTTCTACACCTTAGACTAATAGAAAACTAAACTAGTGAACTGTATTTAAAATGAAATTAACCTTAATGCATTCTATGTAGCCTCTTTGCGCCGCTTCATGTAGAGGCACCTTGCCCGTGGGAGCGTGCCTCATCTGGTAGTTGGCATTGCCCTTCGTTATCAGAAGCTCCGTCGTATTAGGCAAGTTGTTCTGGCAGGTGTACTGTGAATATAACAAAATATTATGTTAATGATGCAAACGGGATAAATCCACGTTTTAGGCAGCTTTTAATACATATTTCTTGTAACTGATGATCATTATATCAACGCAAAGAAAAATGAGGCGCTCTTTTTTAATATAATTATTTAAGCTTTAATGTTTTTTTCATCGATCGAAAGTTCTAGGGCGGTGCCCAAATAAATTTTAAACTATTAGATCGGACACAGTCGAATTAGCAGATAGATCTCGGGTACAATAAAGTTGACCACTCTTGGTATCGATTATATAATCTAAATGGTGTAATCACCTATATCAACTAAGGAATTGTATGAGATAGAATCCGTTATAAATGACCTTGGATGCAGTAACAACTTACCATCAAGGTAGACAGCGAAATTGTTGGCTACTTCAAAAAAACCTTTTACCACTAAGGACGAACATCTCAAGAGTTACGAAGCACTCTGAAATTTTGGAGACGCAATCGAGTGACGGTAGAATAACAACAATTTTAGTGGTAGGTTTAATCCAAGAGGGGATAAAGCCATCGACCACGCTAGGAAAGTGCTAATTGACGAAACAACTCACATGTAGGGGTGTATATCCAAAAGAATCCCGCACGTTGACAGTCGCGCCGCTTTCTATGAGCTTCGCGAGGATGTCGTCGCGGCCCGCGCGCGCTGCGATGTGCACCGCCGTTTGACCGTCCTGATTCTTCGCGTCGCGATTCTTGTAACCCACTGCCAGCATGTTGGACACTACGTTGTAGTTGCCAGCTTCTGTTGCACTGTTATTAAAAACGTTTCTTTAATAAGAGATTTTGATCTTGAGGTTTGTATAGATTTACATCTGGCAAAAAGGCGCGCGGATGGGATGATTAGGCTACTCGTTCGCCTATGAACATATTTGGCACTAATTACTGATACATCGATAAATTTCCGATTCATTGATTCTATCTATACTAATATTATAAAGCAGTACAGTTTGTTTGGTTGAACGCCCTAATCTCAGGAACCGCTGGTTCGAATTGAAAAAAAAAATGTGTTGAATAGTCCATTTATAGAGGAAGGCTATAGGCTATATAACATCATGCTATGTTTGTTTGTTTTTTTTCTTATGTGATAGCGGGTGAAACCGCGGGGCACAGCTAGTACAGTATATTTATATAGAGAAAAATGGGCGTGCGGTACTCAAAATACACAGTGTCTTATTAGTGTATATATTCATTAAAAAGTATCAAAAACATATGCTTATAATTTAAAAAATATGACGGATCGAAAAACTATGTTTGTTTTGTAACAAAACAAAATGAACTAAGTTCTCGTGTATAGCACATTTTCATCGATTTCATTTATACGATGTAGATACACGGAGTAATTGTCATGTTTTAGGTGTTCAGATCCTTGCCAAACACAAGTATCATAGTAGCCAAAAATCAAGAACCTCGTTAATAACTAAATTATCATTTTCTCTTCTACTTTTTACTCTATTGAATGTTTCAAATATCTCACTGATAATTAATACGATACATTGTCGTATGATTATCAATAAAAAGTAAACAAATACCCTTGAATGAGATATTTTATTGTTTGGTAGATAGTTTACTGAGTCATTTTCATAAATATTGTGATTCATCATAATTAAACACAGATGTATCGAGAGTATTGTCAGTACACTGTAACTAAACATTCTCAATAAGTGAGTAACATCTGTTTACACAAGTATAATATTATTACGCGAATATTTAACTTACATTTCTATCCTACATATTATAGTTTGTTTTAATATATGAATACTATTAAAAAGTGTATAATCTATACTTAATATTATACAGCTGAGTTTCTTTGCTTGGTTGAGCGCCCAAGAACGTATCTGAGGAACTACCGGTTCGAATTGAATAAATATTTTTTTATACGGAATAGTAAATTTATTGAGAAAGGCTGTATATACATATATCATTACGCTGTTTGTTTTTTTCTTACGTAGCAGCGGGTGAAACCGCAGGACATAGACGGTACAAAAATGAAAGAAGAAATCACAAAAGCTTGTCATCAGATGGCAACGTTACCGTATTTATAATATTAGAATTGATAATAGTAGTTTTAATACATAATAAAGCTCAGTTTTTAAAGACCTCGAATCTAACGTGAAACTCAGTTCAATAACTCAATTACAATGACTCACAAGACTAATAGTCGTGAGTTTTAAAAAATGAATCTTTTCAATAAGACTTAAAAAAACAGACTCTCTTGTCACTTGGTAGAATCTATTATGTGTCCAACGTTCTATTATTAGCAATAATGTGCTAAGTAACTTTACACATCAAGCAAAACGTGGCCGGCCACAAGTGGGTACTTTGAAGTGTATCGTTGGGTAATAAGTCACTTCAATTTATAATATGTGTATCAATTTATATAAACAAATGATAACGCTTGGGTGACAATGTTTCGTCAAATAAGGTACCATCTGAATTACAAAATTGCAACAATTTGTCAAGTTCCCCTCAATAAATCTTGAGAATTCTTGCACATATCAATGCATTATCACTCAAAAGTGGAGACGAGTGGCCACGTCCTTCTCCCGATTATTATATCGGACATTGTGCTGAGCAGGAAGTTGTCAATAAGCCTGTCGGTGTTTTATGGCACATCGCTTAGTGTAAGGGAGTAAAAAACATAAATACAAGGTCGATAACCCGCTAAACCGGAGTTCCGACCTGCGAATCGAGTTAAGAAACATTCAAAACTATTTAAAGAACTTGGTACCTAGAAACACGGTTCGATTATTTTAATTTGAGCAATGTTTTATGTTGTAGGTAACTGTTCATGAAATTTATATTCATGGACATGCCTACTGTTCATACTTGATTAATTATTATTTTATTTATTTATTTGGGCACACACAAATAGATGAAATATATAAAAAAATATATAATTAACAAGTGCAGAGTAAAACGAGTAAATATAATTTTATATGGTTTAGTTTTCATCACTTATTGGAATAATTATTAAATGATTTTCAAATATATATAAGTAAAATAGAATACATACAAAGTGTAATGGACATGTATAGTAAAAAAAACAGGCGCGAGCGAAGAGGAATGTTCATATGTATTCCACTGGTCTATTACATACACAATTAGTTTTTATTATCTAGACCTGTTATTCATTAAAGCTATTCATATTATAGCAATTAAATATATCTCCTTTTCTATCATAGTTTAAAATGTGTAAGAAAAAATGAGACAAAACATAGGCGTAATAAGTAGAGCATTTGTATTTAGTGTTTATGAATAAACAGATAAGAGATTAAACATCTGATTCAAAGTCAAACTTCTATGGGTTATAAGTTCCAAGTTAGTTATGAAGTGCTTATATCACTGCATTTGCGTAAACAATAACACAACACAAAAACGGAAAATTTACAGATGAAACAGGTGAAAATTAAACATTGTTTCTAGTTTTTATCTTTAAAGTAAATACAGTTAATAGGCTTTTAATCACAGTGGAGAGAACACCAAGTCTTCAATTCTAGATTAATAAAATAAGGATAAACTATTTCTTTGACTTGGAATTATGCAATGCAGTGAGATATAGTATAGGCCTTTTAGATTTGTTCTATTCACAGACACTGATACAAGATGTTACTCAACTGTATCCACTCAAACAATAACGTTGAAAGAAAAATTAAGGGCAATTTATGTAGCTCACTTCTTAATAGAACTTCCTTCTTCAAATGTGGTTACATTCCTATTGCCAATGACTATAACCATTTCAATCAATCTCAGTGGAATGTTGTCTCTAAGAGTAATGTGTTAAGAAGTCTAACATTTTTCATGTTTTTTTATATCTACTTGTGTTTGCCCAATTGTCCAAAGTTGATTTAGTCCATATTTGATATGGGTTAGGGGCATTGTTTTTGATAAAATGCTCTAAAATATGTAACTAAGTTAGAAAAACCCAACTTCATTTTCCAATTCCTTTTCCTCATTCCAAATGACATAACATCATTCTTTTTAGTTAGTTTTACAAAACTGTTTTAAGACACAGACAAAATATGTTTTATTAGTGGGTGCTGTAAATGTTATCATAATAACACTGACTTTTCATTTATACCTCTTTTCCTA
Source organism: Cecropterus dorantes dorantes (assembly GCA_018249915.1). Taxonomy (NCBI): domain Eukaryota; kingdom Metazoa; phylum Arthropoda; class Insecta; order Lepidoptera; family Hesperiidae; genus Cecropterus; species Cecropterus dorantes. The sequence goes on from DWLI01000277.1 coordinate 8,671, forward strand.
GTATTTAATGTAATTGTAAATGTATAGCAAATGACAAAACACTTTATCCTCATAATAAAAATAAGGAAAATACTAATAGTGCAAAATATAAGCTTCATTGAACTTAAATGTTAGGAGATGGATTTACTATTCTAAAAAGACACATGCTGTCTATTTATAGATAACAAAATAAAGTTAACAAAATTATTTGTATCATTAAATATTTTATTCAGTGTTACATCGGTCAAATAATATAAAATTATGCAAGACTGCAGCTACATTTTTTTTTATAAAATTTTAGTGGCATATCAACACACCATCCACCAAACACTCAATGATGTTATGGTAACAATGATTGTATCATGCCAAAAAATGGGCTTGGAGGTGGTACCTGCCTAGTCGGAAAGACTGCTAGCAGACAAATATTGTTAAGAGGCATGTAACATCAAGTCTCTTAGTACTATACCACTAATGTGTGTTAAATCTTCTATCACCATTCACATGAAAGTCCATTCACAACATCACAAGTGTGGCTATACAAATAAATAAATAAATACCGTTTTCCCTAAATAAAAGTCTAACCAGATATCTCCGTGACCAGCATCGAACCAGGATCAAATTGCGAGTCAGTTATACATATATTATTCTTATACTACCTATCCAACATATTGATGATTACTGATTGATATATTGGTTCAGCAATTCTCATATCTATTAATTATTAGAGATATAATTATTGCATACAAATATATAAGTAATTCTGATACATAGAATTCATATCTAACTATTATGGTCTCTGTGAGAAATCTTTTTGCAAAATATGTAACTGTTTAAATTATTTTTGTAACTATTTCCTAACTGATATATGCCTAACTAGACAATTTCTAAATCGTTTGTTTTCTTAAAATTTTCCATTTTTGCGGTTTAAACGACATATATATAAAGCGAATTAAGTATTCTGATGTTTTATAACTTACCGATGAAGTAGATTCGTAGTTCCCTGAGTCCGAGATTCATGTGGTGGTGGATCCCCCTTGCACACAACTGACAATCTTGTAACCAGCCCATTGGAGTCACCTCGGTAGTGCTGTATCAATGTATCCAACCCGTGTACTGTTGTATGTTCTTCGATAGAGAAAAATGCATCTTCACCATGCCTTCGGATTTGATAGTGTACCACTTCACCCTACAAACAAGGTTATAAAAACTTTTAGAAAAGTAAAATGTAATATTAAGTATTTATGTATTTTACATACACAATTTCTTAAGTTACATGTAATGTAAAGTAAATCCATTATGGTTCAGTCGAACCATAAGTGAACAAGGGAACAAATAAGTGTGTCGGTCTCTACAGTCTGTAGAGACCGACACACTTATTTGTTCCCTATAAGAATCATGTGATAAATACTTATATGAAGTGTATTAGTGTAGTCAAGGGTAGCAACGCACCCGTGGCTAACCTTAAGTAGGCCTCTAATATTAACTGAGCTTTATTACAGATATCCGTGGGTGGCAGTGGTCACTTACCATTAGGTGGACAGGCATAGTAGCCATCTACTATCTAGTCTACTACTTTATAAAAGTTTGAAATGGTAAACAAAAATAAAAAAAAATACCTGATGCAAGACAGAAAGCACATAGTCTCCGGGTGAAGTGTTACTCTCCCGTACTAAGAAAACTCCATCCTCACCCTCTAAAACGGTAAAACACACAATTAGCACAGCTAACACTTATCAACATTACAAACAAACTTATTTGTATCTCCAACTAACCTTCCTTTAGTAATTTCTCAGCTGTGTCCCTTGATATTTTCCCGTGGAACCAATTCACGTTATCCTCTCTATTCATCCTCAACAAGAAAGAGTTTGTCTGTAAAGTTAAATCCACTATACAAACAAGTGTCACACTCACAGATGATCACTACATATTTTTCGTAACTTTACAAGTTTACAGACTTGAGCAATGCCATGGCACTTAAACTTTTTTAGAGACAGTAAAGTGACTATTTAATATATTGCGTTGAAAACTTACCAAGTTCACAACAAAACAAGTTTTAACACATCTTATTCTACTTTGTTTTGTAGTATTTCTACCTATAGTTTTTCATCAAAACGAAGTATATACACGACGCGCATTCATTTCTTTCTATTTCATTCTAACATTGAGATGATTGAGCAATGTCCTACAAATTTATCCTGCTATTTTCAATCAGTAGTACTACAATACAACTTGTTTGTATGAAAAAAACTGAAACTCGGTACATGCTAAAGAGAGACAGCAAATAATAAATGTACTCCCGTACTTTATCACATAATACGTCGACGTATTGTCAACGTCAGATAACCACTGTGTAGTCAAATAAGATACTTATAAAACTTTTTATTGTATTTACTAAAAAATAATAAATCTGACATGTAAGAAAAATAATAATTTTGTGTCCTGTTATTAACAATAATAACAACTTACCTTCAATAATATGAATGACGTCATGGTTGTTATCATGATATCCAACTTTGGAGACACAAAAATGTTTACAACTGCTGAACGAGAAACTATATATTTTTCCTTCGTTTTTTATGAATACACATTTTTTAAAACTATTTAATGGATTGTAACTTAACACGAAATGTTCGTAAAACAAAAAGCGCTCTGAGTGAGCGGAGTGCGTCTAGTGCAAGCAACCGGTAGACAGGCGCGGTATCCCCAACTCTGCCTTCCAGCGAATGACTCATAGCAAGGTCAATTCCGAGAAATGAATCACCAACGTACTCAGTTCAGCAAAGTCATAAGTAGTACGCATTCCCCAAGAACTTTATGTCATTATTGTACCGTCTAATGAAATCACTAACATACCTACATATTATAGGTACCTACTTGAATACCCATTTTCATAATAATATTAAGGAGCTCATCAATCCTTGTTATCGTTGATAGCGAAATAAATTTTAGTTGTAACTGCTCTTGTATCAGTAACATTTAATTAATCAAAAGCAGGCATAAATTAGAAATCAAATTATCACTACATTCGTTTTTGCGATGGTACTTTAAAAATAAATCGAAGACCCCGATTAAGATAGAATCAGAGAAAAAGGCGCGAAATCACAGGAAGAAAGTACCATGCTATTAATAGAGAGTATGTCGCGATCTACGTATGGAGTCACAGAACTTATATGGCAATCACGCATCTATTACTATACAAGCGTTTCAGTGAAGACAGGTTACGGGTCGAAGAATGAAAGTAAATAAACATTGCATTCTTGAGGTAAACAAATCTCGTGCTTCGAGACTTGTTTGCCCGACTTCGTTATAGGACTAAGGAATGTTATAACTAATACTTTCTAAATATTACACGCTATACTGTAATACTTGAAATGTACAGTCACAAATGTACTTAACTAAGCTGCATTTAAGTAGGCATACATACTAATTTTTCAATGTCCCCAAATAACATTTATGGTACATTACTGGACTGACATTGTTGGTCTAAAATAATTACTTATATATGCTTCAAATATAGTCGCCAACGGGATTCAATGTAACAGGCAGAGGTAATCAAATAAACGAAAATATAATATTGCGTGCCAATTTATCGGAAATTTTGATTTGGGGATTTAAAAATAGGACGATATTCTAGGTAGGTGCCTACACATTTATTTATGAGTTTAAATCATTTCCAGTTAAGGGAATCAGCTGTGGTATTCTGAGAAAATTAAAATAAAACAAGTCCTTGTTAAGTCCTTGAGTATCTTTGACCCAATAAAAGAACATCTAGGCGATCGAGTGTAGCACTAGCAAAACAGAGATGCCGTCAAGGCAGCCTGGAGCCGGCCGGTATAGTATGAGTCACCGCTTTCTACCAGTAGGCACGGTCGATGACACTCGAGCCAGTTCGCCCGAGTCCTTACTTGCGTAGCCTATTTGCCATTTAGATTCGCTGGGCCCTAGAATAGTCTAAATACATACAGTATCTTCGTAGAGTACGCGGAGTCAAAACATAACGATTACATTGTCTTGAATAAAATTTAATAAAATAAACGGTCATACGTGTTCGTCTCTTATTTTGAAATAATTTTAGCCGAACATATACGAATTTAGCATATAGAAATTTATATGCAATCCTGCCACAATAAATGCTAAGTATCTAAGTCTTTCTGATTGAAAATTGGATAGATAATTGGACTTACTTGGGAAGCAGATTAATTCGTTTAAATGCACACTTACATAGAGATAAATGAGTTAAAGGGAGTTTTACACAGAATACTTTTAGAGTCAATAACAATTATATTGTATACTTAATTGTTCATAGGAATTTGTATTGTTAGCAATAGAAATACAATGATTAACCGATTATGGCTCCATTGCTGGATAGAGGTTTCAGAATAAGACGGAATTAGGCAAATCAATCACGCTGGCAAGTGTGAATTTGTAAACTGTCTGCAATGTCTACCTTCACCGTTAAGGGAATCGTTAATTGTTTCTTATACATACAACCTTTGAAAAATGAGACGACCTCCGGACACAAGTTTTGGATTGATTCTTTCAAAAGACGGTATTCACAGGGTTCTGGTTTCTTCACACGGAAGCAACGAAAGAGTTAGGTAAGCGCCACAGAATATCCCATAAGTATTACAGACATCATATTTCTCACGTAACCTATCGACAGGTACAAATTACCTGTGATTATTACGCAATTCCGTGTAGCTCGTAAGTTAGTAGTAACAACTATTACGTAATGGTATTTTTCTATGTTTAAATCTGTAGTTAGATGTTGTTAAAAGTGAATGGAACACCCATCTGCTAAACACGCATCTGTTTCCGCATCATCTTGCCTGGAGCATACTCTACCAATTAAATGCATTACGCATTTAATTGGTATAATACAACACTAGCACGTTGCCAAAATGAATTTGGCAAAGCACAATCATTCTTTTTGATCTTTAACGCAAATTAGAGTTGAAAATATTTGATAATAGTTAAAAAACAGTTGTAGGAAGACTCAGTACGTGGAACTTCGAAAAGTTGGCACTAGCTATCGACTCCATCATCGAGGATATAGCATTGCAATAGCTGGGTGTTAGGTGAACTAATATGATTTAAAACATTTCGAATAGTCATAGTTATAAGTTGTTAAATTGTGGCAATGGGCTTGAAAGTATGAAAATAAAACGCCTTGGTTGGTTAACTTTTGTCTTCATGTCAGTATCTTACCAACGTAGCAGAATTCTAACGAAAAACCAGTGATCTGTTTGTGAATTCTGTATTACTCATAATTTAAAGTAAAAAACAAGATAGCTGCTTTGCGACAAAAAATATGTGACTGGTTGCAAACAGTCACAAACTTAAATGGTTTTTGAATCACATTGAGTTTCAACTTGTTTTGACTTAATACTTTAAAATTGAAGCTATGAAGATGGCTTGCGTTTAAGTTTAAGACAAAAACTTGTCTAGACTCTAGACGATAGTACGATTGGTATTCCTGTCTGCTATTTTTAGTAAAAATAGCTATATGTTTACAGTTATAAGTTAATTTTTGAAATTAATGTCTACTTTAAGAAGTTAAGAGAATATTACGTATATCGTATATATAATTGATTTTGAAATAATAATTAATTCATAATATAAATAAAAAAAAACACAGAAAATTTTAAAAATTTCGTTATTGCTAAGCTTTTTTTACATGAAACTTTAATGTTATCTTATATCGTATGTTGCTTAGAATTCCAAAAATATAGTTTTCTTACTTCTACTCTTAGTTCTTGGTGGGATCTTTAGGATTTGAACATGTGGTCGATGTACACTTGTTAACTAAAAAAGAGGCGTGACAGGTTTTTTAAGTCTCCACAGTTCTATCAGGACACTTGTTCCAGCTGAAGGTAATGTTATACCCTTGTTGCATACCCATTTACTGTTACATAAAATCTAAAAAATAATTCATAAAACCACCTAGATGTATACAAATCGGCATCTTAAAAACATTGTTTGCACAAAATCTTCCAGCAAGTGGGCAGTAGCGATGAGCTAATCGCTAGCTTTTATGAATGAAAAAATAAGCATCTACAATATTTTTTACCAAAAGTAACTGTATAAGGTCGCAGACAATATTAAAGGTCATTTAAAATCAACTCTGTGTCTGAAGCGTAAGGATTTATATTGTATATCATTTATGTTAAGAAAACACTCGATATCTCTACCAGATACTAACGTGAGTCACCGTTCCTAATGCAGATCACAAAGCGTGAACGGAATAAATAGAGTAACATCTATACTCTAAACATACATATAAATAAAATTTACGTGTCCGTTTGTAAAGTCAAAATCAAAACAGTTGAAAGCTTAATACTAAATTTATCTGAAAATATATAGTATGTGTATCACCAATTTTTTTTATCTGCTTGTTGTTTTCAGCGAGCTGGACTGATATTGTCGGGACTTTCGCTGGCAGATAGGTTAAAAATTTAAGGAAAATTTAAGGAAGGCTCTTTTATTAAAAAAAAATATTAGGGGAATCAAGCAAAGAAATCGTAGAGAGAGAAATGAATCGTAGTGCACTACACCTGCTCAATTGCTATCAGTTCTGTTTGAAAAAGTGCTATTGAATCCAAAGTTTTGAATATACGAATGATAATATTGTATACCGTCAACCCATTAATGTCCCACTGCTGGGTCTTCTCTCAGATTGAGGGATTTTCCACTGTGCTGGCCTATTACGAATTAGTAGACTTCACACACCTTTGAGAACTTTTTAAAGAACTCTCAGGTGTAAGTTACCTCACAATGTTTTCCTTCAATGTAAAGCCGTGATAATTAACTTCTAATACGTACAAAATTTTTAGAAACCTGGGATTCGAACCTCGGACCCTCAATTGAAAGGTCGAGATTCAACCATTGGGCTATCACTGCTCACAATGCCTTAAATATTATATACTCGCATTAATATTTATTTAACACGGGTGAATCTGCGGGATAAGCCTAGTAGCACTTTATAATTATCTCTGAGGAATACGATCATTTTAACAGTTCTAAGGCGTAGTATGCGGTATGTGTAATAGGTTTGAATGGCTTAATCGTTGATCATTACGATGCGTAATAACTGTAGAGCTGTCGTGCTTTCTTTCATTTTTATGACGTGAATAATACTTATGTATTTGGAAATTCTGTTTAATAGGATTAACCTTAACAATTACCATAAAGTTTAATGACTTGCTTTCATAATTACGAGTGCTTAGTCAGGTTAAGCACTCGTAATTCTTACAACACGAGTACAGTAAAACCTTGAAAATATTGACTAATTAATAAATACGTAGATATAAACTATATATTAATTTTGAATTTTGATTTGTCGCAACATAAACATACTTTTTTGGGTTTGGTACGTACTTTTTACACACAAATATATTGTACATATTACTATTACTTATTTTGTGTGTTTGCACGTGTTAATCTTAAGTTTCTATCCACTGAAGACGCTATCAGCTTCAACTGTAACTCCATGTTCGCAGTAAACATATAAACGCGCCCGACTTATATGTGTATACTCAGAATGTGAAGGTTTAGTTATTTTTACAAAATTGCAGATATTTTGTAAAAATACGATCTTTAAGGGCACACAGCACTACGAAAGTAGTAGCGAGCGAGATATACTGATAAAACGCTGCTCTGTGAGCAAGTATGAGCGCCGTTCATTGTACGGTAAACCGTGTGCAATAACTGAATGCAAAAAAATAATTACACTAATTATTTTTTTAGTAGTATTTTTTATAGTAGTCGCTAGAATGCTTTTTGTCTATACACTAATGCAGCAAGTCGTCATAACGAAACGCAGCATCCCTACACCGACCAGAAAATGCTACTAAACATGCTGCTACTAAAACTAACCTACTAGGCCTACCAGGGTTGTACTGTTATATGATCTTGGTGGGCGATCTGGATAACCACGAATCAGTTTAACTAAGGTCCGTATAATTTATACAGTAAAGTATTGAAGTACGCAGATTCTTTACAGAGATATACAGATACACAGAGAACACGGTGTCAACAGTGACACGTAAATGGTTTGCAGCCGCATTACACTTGAATTAGTCAAGGTATTTAGGGCTTTCATCGTTAAAGTTTAGCAAATATGTGCTACATGCCGAGTAATTTTGATTTAGAAATTGGTCAGCAATTACGAACCAATACATTTTAGTTACGACACCAAATACCAAGTGACTCCTTTTAGGAAAAAGTAGAGTCAGCTACTGTATCGTATTTATGATTCACATCAGGAAAACTTTAAGGTTTTATGTTAACAAAGATGTAGGTCACCTGTGTACTGTGGTTACTGCAGTTTGTGAAACTATAACAAGTCTAAGAAGGACAGTTATACCTATCAAAATTGATCCCAAACTCCTTTCTAACCCCAAGGAATAATATGGTACGTTATTGATAAAATTAGTATAGATTATAATATAAGTAAAGATATAAGTATATTTGTTCATTTAGTTATATGTTAGTTGTTACAACTAATTGCATTGATAGCAACAAAACCATAGTTCTGTTTATATATCATATAATTGAATTCCACATTATAATAGGTACTGTTAGTGATATCTTAATGAAAAAAACGCAATGAAAATAGTACCTACATACTTACTTAAGGTACACATTCTCGTACGTAGTTCTGTCGTCTTTAAAGAAACAAAGAATTATTTAAGTTCTTGTTTACAAACATCGAAACCCATTTAGAATTTGTATGAGATCGTTTAAGTCTACAAGCGTAAACATTGCAACGAACTTGGGTAACTTGGTTGCTTAACATTTCGCGCGCAAACTTGCTTACATTGCTGTATCTGCAGTACGTGAATATTTAAACAGTATTTCACTGTTTTTCGTGTTCATAGTATATTGTGTTTCATTCGCTTTATTATCCAAATATTTGTTGTTTATATTGTTACGTTTTTAATATAAATAAACCATCAATTTCTTTCGTTTCTATCGTTAAATATCGAATATAAAGAATGTAGATAGCTATTGGTACTATAGGTCTTTAGTCGATAAACTTTTACAAGGGACGGTTAGAGTTTAATTTAAAATTGAGAAATCTTGTCAAACTGACAAGATTATAACACTCTCGTTGCATATATATTCGTTAATGATGTATTAATTTAATTATAACAATATAATACGTATTTATACCAATTATTATAAAATGATTGGTATAAAAAGAAATGCTTTGGCCATAAAAATACCAAAGCGTGCTATTGCTATGAATGTCATTGTAGGAACTTTATATCAAAAGTCATAGCACACAACAAGGCAGACATATCATCGTTTAAACACGAGATAAAAACCATCTATATACATATTATACCACATCTTGATTTAAAACTTAATATCAGTTAAAAAAACATGAATGAAATGTCCATAATTGTTTATGCATTTTAGTTATGGATAACATTTTGTCACTTATTTGGCAATGTCTGAATTTTAATGTTAGTATTACAATTATGATATAATTGAGTCATTGAATTGGAGAAGCGTGATGGATAACTTACATAATTTAGACCTTCTAAGTATAAATGTGGGCAACCCATCGTGTGACACATGACTTAAGCGCATCGTACCTTTTTTTTCTGTCACGCATGTTTGTATTCGCTCGCGTGGTATACCTTCCGTATAACCGTTCCGTAATACCTTTCCGTATAACCGTATTACAGCAAGGCGTTTGGGGTAATGTTGAGAAATATGTGCTGATCTTATAAGTAAACGTATTTATTTCCATTTTTATTCGATATGCCACCCGTTTGATTTTTTTTTCACTTTGTCAATATATACATAGCGTTATTACCAAACCTTAACGCACGTTAACTCAGAAATCTTAATACCTTAATATAGAAAGAATACTTACTTCAATATAGAATAGAGGAGGAGAACAAAACAAAAAATAGTTTAAAACATGGCATTATATTTATTGTCGTACAAAAATTACACAAACTAAAACAAAAGCAAAAACTATGTTTTACGGAATCTTAAATGTTATGAGTACAATGTTTCTTACGTATACCTATACCTAAGAAGTTAAATTTATTGTAATAATACAAATATAAATGACCTATGCGTAAGTGACTTGTATCACCGCTGTTATGAAATTGCAAGTAGCTAATACTTATTTACATATGCATACAAACATAAGAGCGATTCTTATTGACCCCTGACTGGTTGAGTAATAAAATAATATTTCTATTATGATTTAGACAACGTACAACCATAGACAACGTGCTAGACAATGGGACGACAGCGTCAATATATAATAATTATTTCTGCTACACATATCTATGGCGTTATATTATCTCACGTAAGACGAAGTGTACCATTGTTTTTAACACTTTTTGACATTGCCGCCTTTTCCCGCGTGACATCTTTTTAAAATGAAGTTAAAATATTTTGCATTGGATGTTAGCCGGACCTTCCCTTCGTCACGATATTTTAGTTAGTGGACCCCATAGCTATATCTACATCTGCATACGAGCATTACGTGTATACGTTCAATTTATATATGAAATTTAAAAACTGCTCCTTAAAGTGTTGTAAAATTTTCAGCGGTGATTCAAGTCGGTGAAATTCTTATTTTAAAAACCGCATGAAACATGTCGTCACCTCTATTTATAAACTATGTATTATGACGTTACTTTGGACCTACAATATCTCACTTATTTTTTTTTATTTACGGAAAAGATTGTTAGTTAAGTAAGCTCAATATTTTTTGTTAGAAGAAACAAATTATTTGGAATATTTTTACCGAAAAAATTATTTTATACAAAATATATATATTCTGTAAAACTATAAACTAAACATACTAAAAACTACTAAAAACTAGAGATACTAAAAAAGTTAAACCTTAAAAATTTAACCTACCTTCTATAAAGGAGGTACTTACAAATACCAATACCTAAGAATACGTTCTTAATGTTGCAATAATTTGTTTGTCATCATCTGCATATAAATATTATAAATTATCTATTTCTAACTATTTACAACTTAGTCTAGATCAATGGACAGAACAATTTAGATAACTTTGTTTCTAATCCGGTTACGACAATAACAGATACCGATAGCAATATGAGAGTTTTTTGATTCTAGCTGCCTACATATAGTATAAAAATGAAAATTAAAATCTATCCAATTAATAAAAATCATGCATATAATTATCACAGCGTATACCTTCTCAAGCTTATCCAAAAATCCAAGTTCTTATCCGCTACCGAATATAACATAAGGCTTACTTAACTTGATATTAATATTTTTTATCAAATGTTTTGATTCAACATTAGATAGAAGGCGTTGTTTGGTCTCTACAAGATTACGTTACGAACGACTGAAGGAATACTTTTTATAAGTAAACTATTCGCCAAATACAACATTGAATCAAACTGTTTGATAAATATATCTAGAGATACTCAAGAAAACTTTATGTTTAAATAACGAAAAGAGATTGTTAATGATACAATATCATAACTGAAATAAAGTAGCATCTAGCACCATTATAATAATATTTTGTTTATTTGTTATTGTCATAATATAAGCTCAAAAAAGGTAACAAGTGCTAAATAAAATAGAGATTCTATAGAAAAGACAGCTACTGCATTTAGGTAAAGATGTAAAGATTGAAACAAAAAAAGACAAACATAATATACGTACGAATCCTAACATCAGTATTATTAACATAAAACTTAGTATAACTATTTAAATTAGGCACTAAATCATCGTTAAGTACATGTATAAACAAACACCAATTCTCTCCAAAATTATGTTTTTAAGTTATAAGGAAACCAGTAAACATTTCGTCAATAAAATTATCACTTATACCTTGGGGCTGCTTTTGCAAACATTATTAATTTATCTTAATACTCAGAACATTTCCATCATTTTGCTATTTAATATCCAAAACATTATGAAACAATAAGTTGTTATTCATAAGTTACCCACAAGTAGGCATTGGTCTTTAATCACTATCTGGTAAGGCTTAAGTACAACAGGCAGTACAGATGTCTCACTGCTCATAATTAAGTTCAGCCTTTTCCCTTCAGGTAATTATTGACCTGCCTACTATTTTTGAATCTTCAAATTTTTAAAAAAATAAAAATTTGAATCTTCCCTTAATATACGACTTACGCTTATATATGAGTGGGACTATATATTTTGAATCCAGAGGGTTTAGCTGCGTTCAGGTAATCAGTTTACTTAATCGGGAGCTGGATTGTGCCTTAACTAATTTTGACGATTTTAAAATGTGATATTTATAAAATATTGTCAAGGATTCAAGGACTGTCATCTAAAATACTATTTGCATATGCTTGAAATATTCAGTTCGAATAAATCTTATATTTATTTATATTAATTTTTATCCTATCAATTTCATTCAATACATAAATATTTCTACGACGAAATCAAAGTAAAGTTATATTTTAACGGTGAATGCTTTCAGCATTAAAACTTATAATCAAGAACATCATTTACAGTAATTTACGACAACTAAACCTATTTTCACTTATATGTAATAACTGTTTGACTGTTCATATCACGTGTAGCAATTGTCCTCGTCAGCGTGATCCGAGCAGTCGATAGTACCATCACACAATTGTGCGAGAGCGATGCATCTTCCATCAACACATCGAAGTTCTCCACTTGGACATGGTGAGGCATGAGCGCTAATGGATCCTCTGTTACCTGAATAATCTTCTCCTTTTTCCACCATTGTGCCATTGACTTCCGGAGAGTCCTCAGTCATTTCTGCTTGGTTTGCCATTGAGGCTTTCTGGAAAACAAAGATAATAAATCATATTATATATTGCAATTCAGGCACAATATTTCGATCTGGAAGAAGAGACGCGGTAGTATCACTATATGTAACTATTTTATTTGTAGTAGAAGTAGATTATAAATTAACCGATAACATCCCTGAGTTTTTTTGTGTGATCAACCTACTCAAAATAAGTAAAAGGTGCATAATTAACCAAAATGTAAATTTAAAATGTCCGTCATTTTAAAATAACATTTTGGCTCCATAGTTTTTTATTTAAAAAATAGTTGAAATTATTCAATATTTTGAAATTAGTTCTTACTCTTAACATAGCGGCACCATTGATTGCCTTTTCCAACTTGGTCATAGACTTATCAAGCCGTGTCGACGGCGATAAAGTTGTTGTTGTCGTTATTACTTTAGATTTTGGTAATAACTTAGGTCTTTTCTGTGATTCTTCTTTTTTCTCTTTTTCTATGTCCTCAAAAATCCCTATGTCACCAATATTTACATCTTCGACAGAATCTTGTTTCTCTTCGACATGTTCCTTAATATTCTCAGATTTTTTGAAGAATCTCCTAACGGTCACGGGACGTTCTTCGGATTCCTTCTTAGGTTCATGAAGCATTGGATGCGAGTAAGGAGTCAGGCGGGAGGGTGATGGGCGACGTGTGAAGTTTCTTTTGAATGCGTTGTTACTGTCGCTAGTTTCGAGTAATTCTTTGCTGCTGTCACTTTCTCCTGTAAGCAATTAATAGATTTAAATTTTAAATTAATAAAAATTTGACGACCCGCGTGGCGGAGCGGACACCATACCGGTCCGATGCGCAGTGGGTTCCGGGTTCGATCCCCGGGCAGACAGACATCTGAATGATGAATTTAGATTTCTGTTCTGGGTCTGGGTGTTTTTGTATTCCTCTTTGTGTGTCCATGGCACTCGCGACACACGAGAAATCCTAGTGCGGGGCTATGAGTGTAGAAAGCGTGTTTTTTTTATACAGACAGAACCTGTTGAAAAAGTCTCTTTTCCACGCATGTAATCATGATACCTACCGTTATCATTTTATTCATCTTTAAATTTAGAAAAATAAAATAAGATTAAAAATAATGCCTACCAATTCTATGTAAATTGTCATTTCTATCTCCGACGAGCTGATGAACTCTGTTGGGTCGTCGGATGGACGGCGCAGGAGCAGAACCAGCTGGTTCCTCGCCAGGTTCTTCACCAGTTTCATGCTCAGTAATCTTCCTCAAACGTGGCTTGGGACCACATAGCTCTTCTGCCTCATCTTCTCCGGACGGACAGTCCGTATAGCCGTCGCATATCCATCGCTTGAAGATACAAGGTCCAGAGTGGCATCTGCAATGCAAACATAATTAGTTAAACATATGCAATGTCACAGTTTAAATGTCAAAAAGTTAAGTAAAAAGTATAAATACATTGTCAAAGTAACAGTTAAAACTTTACAATAAGTGTTGGCAATATACTGGCACTTAAAACAACAAGTACGCCTTTACACACCCATTTGAAAAGGACTCTACAATAAACTGAATGAATACATGTGTCGTAATAGAGTAAGTGCATGTAATTTATTTTAGATGAGTTCAAGTGACATTTAAGTCATCTAGATCGTAGATAGTAGCTTGTTACGTTTTAAGTGTGCCAGGTCTGCAAGAGTATCTCTAGATTACAAATTGAAAGCTACAAATTACTAATGCACAAATGTTAAAAGGTAAAAAGCTAGGGTTATCCTCTGTTCCATCTGAATATTAATGGGCTTAAAATATATTACTATCCTAAATTGCGCTTTAATATTTAAATTAATGAAAATGATTTAGTATGATTCACTAATGGGGCACAACAACACAGGAAGTACATTTTTTTATATTAGCGAACAAGATTTTCAATCTAACATTTGATCGATATCAGTTCTGAAGCAAAAATAAACAATAAATATTAGGCAACAATATTGATCTTTTTTGTGAGGAATCGTGAAGAAATCTACACATGTCTGAGAGACTTGTAAATATTTAAAAAAAATGTGCGTAGTCAACCAATACCGAATAAGAAAAGAAAATAGGTCATGAATGAGGAGGTATTAAATAGATTACCTGAACTCATTTTGTTCGCAAACAGCACAAATAGCTTCATCTTCCCCTCCAGGACAATCTCTAGTTCCATCACAAATCCAGTCCCGAGGTACACATGACCCATCCCCGCACGTAAGCTCACGCTCGTAACAGGGGCTTCTGGCTGTGATGCACTGGCTACTGGAATACTGGTTGCAGTTGAAAACTCCGGCTAACTCTCGGGGCATAAATCCTTCGCAGTTGTCTACGATAGCTGAAAAATGGCAGAAGCCTCTTTTTTATCGAAGGTATGAATTATGATATAGACCTGTTATGATACAACGTGATCACCAAAACTTATCATACATATCATAATACAAAACAACATAATGATCAATGACCAAAATTTAAGCAGAGCTAGTTAAATCAAAATAATTCATATTCTGAATTAACTATGTCCTTACCTTTACAGAGATTGTAGCAAGGCATCTTAGACGAATATGGATGTGGACTACATTCGGGTTCGAGCAAGGCGCAGGCGAAATGCTTCACACGGTCGCTGCAGTTGGTAGCAACAAGATATTCGATTTGGGAAAGCAGAGAAGTAACTTCGACGTCACCAAACTTTGCCGGCGATCCCGCGAGATCGTAGGGAAGAACACCTCGGCATAGCGGCAAGCGAGTTGAACGACATTGTGGCACTAAAACATAACAATGTTTAAAGTTAGTCATCACATCTTATAGATATTTTACTTATGCGAACTTATT
>DWLI01000278.1:0-24239 GCA_018249915.1 Cecropterus dorantes dorantes
AATTTTGTAGATCGTTTGATATCTACAAAAACCGCGGGTCTATTCGCGCACCCCGCATATACTCTTTAAAGCAACATAACATTTTATTATGTTTATAACCACCATCATTACCGTCACAAATATAAACACGTTATAGCTTTAAAATGTTTTAAGTACAATTCTTTTCAACAGCTTATCAACTCTCAAAGAAACGCGGTATCAAATGACACATGGAAAGGAATATCAGTATCGCCGTCTGCATGGAGACCAAACTTCCAACTGCAGAAGACTGTCACCTTCATATTTGAGGACAAAGGTATGTTATGTATTCGTAATATTAACTGCGACTAATTATAGTGAAACGCATGACTACTTGCAAAAAACTGTAGCCCTGCCGATGATAATTGGATATTGCCATTAGGACATCCATTTTATAAGAACTTTGTTGTCATGACATAAGTCAATTATTATTTTAAAATCAGGTGGTATGACTCGTAATGCCTTTACGATACTTTTCAAATTAGAACATAACAGCACTTAACGTTATTATACCTTACTAGATATTAATTGGAATGGCGGTTATCTTTTTTAATATGACAGTAGATCGAAGAATCATGAAATCCTTAACCTTACCATCCAAATACTTACCTTACCATCTGGTAAGGTAAGTAGCAACTGAAGCCCATGGACATCTTTAATTAATTACAGATGACTCAAGTTCAGGAATGATTCTTACTTTAAAGGAATCCTACCTGGTCGGTCACGGGTGCGTTGGCAACCCCTTAGGTCTAATTTACAACATAGCAGCGCTTAACACGGCTGTTAGAAGGAAAAATTGGTCACCTTCAATTTGTTTTTATCTTATTTCAGATATAAAAGTCACAGTCCAACACCAAGAGACACCAAACACTTATTTGGTGAAAGTGAACGATGGCGAGTGGCGGCAGGTGGAGGGGAGGATGGTGAACACAGAACAGGGGTTAAGACTCATCACCAAACTGGGTGACAAGACCAGCAACGTCGGGTTTCTCACATACGACCAAGAAGTTCATATTTATGATGAAGTAAGATTATATTTGCTTTATGAAATTCAAAGAAATATATGATGAAAATATGTCAACACCGAAGTTGTTTAGTAATACCTAATTTTATTACTTTTTAAATTTTTATCCTTATAATACATTATTTATCAAGCGGCGCAATAAATAGAGCAACCATTTTTTTTTGTGTTGTCTTAATCTTTTTTAATTTTGTAAAATTTATTTTCTTCTTTTTAAGAGCATTTTTCGTTATTCCTCTTTTTTTGATTTGGCTACATCCACATATTTGCTTAAAAATTCAACTTCAAATCAAAAAACATAATAAACTAGATAAATTTATCATAATTCTGAAATAACAGATTACTATTTGCTTAAAACGTTCACTTTATTCTTACCTCTCTTCAGTAACTTACATATTACTACAACACAACACCAATTTGTTAGTTTGTAAGTTTAAATATACTATGTTTTCAGAACGGTCAAACAGTGGTCCGTTTGCCGCGTGCGAAGTACCAAGCGGCGGCGGGCGACGTGGCCTCCGCGGACGGGGCCAGCTCGCCCACGCCCGGAGTCTTGGAGAGGGTGTTGGTGGCTAAGGGAGATAAGGTAACTGTCGACTGATCGGAAGGTGGTAGGGTCACCATGGACCAACCCAGTAGTACCACCACGCCGAAACATCTCTAACGTGAAGAAGTTCATAAATTTCGGAAATTGGAAAGAATACTGATGGCAAAGGGGTACTACAAACTAGCTCTTACGTTATGCGGAGCTCAATTTACATGCCGACGCCCGGCATGTTGAAGAAAACCCTGGTGGCCACCGAGATAGGGAAGGTAACTGTCTCAGATAATTATCAAGGTACCATTGTCGCTCTCCTATGTCTAGGACAGTGAAGTGTCTATCATACGTGAAGTATTTCTCATTTGTATTGAGAGAACTGACTGACTGAGTGAATATGTGTAATATATTATATACCTTTCTTTTCGTCGGAGGAATGTAGATGCTGGATGACTTACATATAAGGCGAACATTAATCCTAAAGAGTGGCCACGCATCTGTGATCGGCTTCAAGTAGAACCTGTTTTATATGCCATTGAATACAAATGTCTATAGGCAGCAGTGATCCGTTGCCATTATGTGGACTGAATGGTCGTTTGCTACTTCAGTCTTATAAGTAGAAATACAATCAACCGAATGTAGAATCTAGATCTGTGGCTCTAAGAGGTATTAGGCTTATTTTTATTTTCCCAGGTGGTAAAAGGCCAACCCTTATTCGTGGTGATAGCAATGAAAATGGAATACGTGGTGCGTTCGCCGCGTGACGGTGTAGTGGAGTCCATCGCCGCCTTCAAGCTGGGAGAGGCCGTCGGGAAGGGCGCTCAAGTAGTCACACTGCAGGGAGAATAAGGGCAAACTTACAAAAATAAGATGTGGTGCTATTGCACCTTAGTTCATTTTGGTGCTTAAATACTCTTTACTTGGCTTGCCTGAAGATTAATATATTGAGAATTTCGCGTTTTTATTTATTTATTTTACGTATATTTTTAATTGTTTAATTTAATGGAACTTAATATTTTTCAGCTACATAAACAATGACATTTTATGAAACGTTTATTGTTAATTTATCAATAAATCAAGGATAAATCAAAATTGTATCATCTATTAAATTATAAGTAAAAAGAACAAAACAAGATGTAATTTTCTTATACACATATTTATATAGGGATCGTAAATTGATTAAATAGAGCGTTAAAAAAAACTTAGTGGCGTGAAGCTACTATGTACTCAATTGAAGAGTAACAGCGTTAATAATATGAGCCGTGCAGGATAAAGCCACCACGAGGTCTGTAGCAACTTCAGATATAGTAACAAAGAAAAGGCCCTTGGCTGAGTGCTGGATGCTGAGTTGCGTCAATTATAATTTCTTCAATTTGTAGTTTTTATTGGCACAGGCCCGAACCCACTTACACTTGGGGCCCGTAGAATTGCTGCCGTGGTTCATCTGGTACTAAATAGGAAACATTCCTATGTAGTCCTCGTCAAAGACATATCTTCAAACATTACTGCTATCTTAGTCTTAGTAAGTACGATGTTGTATTTGGAATCAACTATAAATACCCTTATACGACACCAACTGCTTAATTTTAGGAGAATTCCACGCTTGTTTCCAATACATACATTGAACTTGTACAAAGTGGCATATAAAACTAATATTATGTACGCACGCTTTGTAGATAATGAAATGATGTAGCATTTTAATTTTAAGTAAAATGTAAATAGACACAATTTTACAATTGCATTTAATTTTATAGTATTTTGTTTACTGTTCTACTTGAAAGTGTTAAACTTGATGCTTTTTTATTTTAATACTTTCAATAAATTTTTGTACATATATTAATTTTGGTGTTCATTGTTCCTGATTCACAATGTTAGTTTTCTTACCATTAAAGCTAAATAGAAAAGTAATGCTATATTTTTAATACATAATAATACATTGAGTTTTATGAACTTGTGTTGACAATTTTGAAAGTTGATACTAACGGGGGCGTAGCTCAGATGGTAGAGCGCTCGCTTAGCATGCGAGAGGTACCGGGATCGATACCCGGCGCCTCCAACGTTAAACCTGCAGGAGAGGATATATTTTTCCTTTTTTTTGTTTACTTTCCTTATAGTACACCGTGATTAACCTATTTATCACTTACAATATCAAATTTATTTTATTTACCTTTTAAATAACATAATATGTACTAAATGATAATTTAAGAGTACGATATAATATTAGTAAATAATATAAATAAAAACAAGTTTTTGTTTATTCGATTGATATAGCTAGATTATTTATGAATGATTTGATTTTCATCACTTTTGTAATAAAATAAATGAGGACGGAAACTGTAGAAATAGGTCGGTAAGTAGATAACGTTTTGTATATGAAGTAAGTATTGGTTTATAGATGGTCGAACGAGTATGGTCGAACCGAGAAGGTACCACCGCCACACCAATTTCTAGCATGAAGCATTTACGTTTCGATGGCAGTATGAGGATGCCGGCTGACGTAAATACATAAAAGACCATTGTTATTCGTGGCGAAGCGGTCACCACACCGGTCTGACGCGGAATTCCGGGTTCGATCCCCGACCAGACACACATCTGAATGATGAATTTAGATTTCTGTTTTGGGTATGTGTGTTTGTGTATTCGTCTTTGTGTGTCCATGGCATCCGCGACACAGGAGAAAATCCTAGTAGTAAAATCCGGGGCTATGAGTGTAGAAAGCATTTAAAAAAAAAGAGAAGTGCTCAGGAGTGGAAACGCATCTATAATCGCCTTCAGATAATAGCCCTGTTTATATGAAGTATGCAACATGTCCATGGGCGGCAGTGACCAAGTGGCTGCCTGGGTAGGTAAAAGTACTTCAGGTGAACTGCATGCCTGTTTGCTATTTCGAAATGGTTGTGGAATGTTTTGATCACGGAATTATGCATGATATTACATTTATATGTATTTACTCTCCAAGTTTGGTGTCATGAATTTATTCATTAGATTACGAGAGAATAAGAGTTTTAAATTAACACACTATATAAAGAAAAAAATACAAATATCAAGCTAGGTACGTAAGTTCAATGCCATATTTTGTTATAGATTTATAATTAAAAAAACTAGCTTATAACAGTACAGTTTGTTTGGTTGAACGGCCTAATTTCAGGAACTACTGGTTCGAATTTAAAAATTATTTTTGTATTGAATAGTCAATTTATTGAGGAAGGCTATAGGCTATGTAACATCACGTTATGTTTGTTTGTTTTTGTTTTATTTTGTAGTGGGTGAAACCGCGTGGCATACCTAGTCATATATAATAAACTACATGTGAGCCCAATTTCAGCGAAAACCGACCAGAAGTTGTTGCTTTAAAGAGAAACAAACACAAATAATCCTCACAAGTTTTCGTATTTGTCATATTAGTAAAATAACTGCAAATATAATATTGACAATAGTATATTTACACACAGAGGAAAACAAAATGAGTAAAAAATAAACCATCCTTAAAATGCAATTGTTATCGTAATATAGTTCGTAGCTTTACAAGTTCTGTCACTTTGTATTACTCATTTAACTTAAGTACGTTAACGTAATTAGGAACGAGAGCGGAGTAAATGCTAACTTGTAAAAGCCGTTGTTTTAACTTTAAAGGATTTTTAAAAGACAGAACAATATTTTTAATGATGATTGATAGGCAGGAAGACTGAAACTCTGATTTATTTCTTGTAAAATAAAACATAACCTTTGAAACCTACCTGCTAGTATTTATCTATTATATTTGTTGTATAACTTGTATATTGAATTTCCGACGCTACATTTTGTTACAATCAATGCTTAGCTTTTACCGAAACCGGTTATCAGAGTAGGTATTGTTATTTCGGTTACATTGGAACCTGTTTCGACAACGATATAATCGCGGTTTCTCTCAATCAGGCCCTTATCGTGGTAAAGATATACCCATTGTGCTATTTCTATCGGGTTCGGCTTGCCGTTACATTAACTAGGTCCCTGCTGTGGAAATCTGCCAAATAACAGTTTTTCATGGGTATTTTATTTATAACCTGACAACCGTTCTATTTTTAATCAGTTTAGGTTATTTATCGATTACGTAAAGTTATTGTTTGTTTACGAATTATATTGCCTCAGCTGTTCTCGTGTAAATTCATGGCTATCTATGTGTGATACACATAGTATGTGTTATCTAAAATAGTCACAGATGACCTTCTCTAGATCAAATTTTATTAATAATGTAAGCATCGTTTCCAAACCTATATTTAAACCACTCAGTAACTACACAAGGTTTATGAGTGTAAAAATCTACTGTTATTCCCCCAATAACTTGTGAATTATTTACAGATTCAGAATATCGTTTGTACGTTTCTATTGACCGCTAGTTTGCACGTGTGGTATAATACCGTAATATATAAGTTATAATTTTAAAGAGATTGTCCACTTAAGTAAGTCGTACGATAAATATACATAATTTAATTTCGATAGGTATACTACTCCAGTATGGCGAAATATGCTTCACGTCAAATATACTATTGCAGCATAATTAAATATGCTCCAAGTTAAATCCAAATCAACTGTTCAGTGTTTTACTATTGCATGACGATACTCAAAGTTTTGTGTTCTGTGTCCTGCAGTTACGTATATCATGTATCCAGTCTCCTTTTTTTATTTGTATATAATTTATATCAAATCCTTAAGTAAGGTACTACTAATCAAAACATATCTTAATATTAGACAAATGGTCCCAATTCCACGACCGAATAATGATGTAAAACATTTTCTTCAAAAGCAAAAGGTCAGACGATTGTTTTAACACTTATGTGTAAAGTAAAATTATTACCCGTAATCAGAAATCCACGCGTGGTATGGCAGAACCTACTTACGTGCTAACATCGCTGATGTGTGCAATACAGCTATGTAATTACGTGGCGAGGGTGTGACGCAGAGCCGCACTTGACCGAATATTTAGTGAAAATCATTTTCAAGGGCTGTCGTGTCTTTGTTTATTAATTTGCCTAATGTATGTATGTAGTTCAAAACAAATGAGTTCCTACACTTCTATTAACATAAAATATTCTTCCGCATACCGACAAACGCCAATTACATAATTGCTTATGTGTAGGCAGTTGGCTATCGATGGAAATGTAATTGTGAATAGTTTTCGAGCCTTATTCATTACAAGTTTATTTCCGCGGCTCTGCCCGCTTACTTTACCACGGTAATGCATTATTATTCAATACTTCATATGTTAATCCAGGACATAAAGTGTGTGCCAAATTTCAGCGATATCCGTCAGGTACTTTTTGCTTGTATGAGGAACAAACATTATCACAAAATTTCGCCTTAACGAGTATCGCCTCATATAATATTAGTAAGATTTGTAATAACGTACGGTTGGTTGAATATAGTTGGCTAAAGGTTTTTTAACCTTTTGTTACCTGACAAGGGCTCGTCCGCCCGGCGGTTCAAGTTTGTTGATGTTTTTTGTGAACATTCCACAAACAGCTGATCGTCACCATTCAAAGGGTCTTACAAAGAAACATCTATAAGGTTTCTCATGGCCTAGCTACATGGCGTTCGAACCGTGATTGCACGGAGTTACTGAATTTGAAAGAGAGAGCAAGGCCACCATTTTGTAAGAGTAAACGAGATAGCTACTAATATCCTTGTTACACTAAATTTTACCCTGCTTTAAAATCTTTTATTTGGTTCTTATAAACATATTGTTATCTTTGAACTCAATATCTAAACCAGGACGTTTAACGATTAATATTATTAGAAAATATACACAATTATGCAAAAAGTAAAGCAGCCATCGCGTAAAACAAATAAAACTTTTATAAAAAAATATATTTTTTAATTACCTATATAAAACTTGTAATTGCTGGACTGTTTTACTTAAATGTTGTAGTGCCCGTATAATTAATTAAGAATTCAACTCTCAACGATGTCTATTGCATAATGAAACAATTAAACCCAATCTAAACTAAGTATATAAAAATGGGAGTATTTTTATAATGACATTTACTTTATATAAGTGTAATATAACAAACAGATTATAACAAAACATTGAAATATTTGTTCCACAAACAGCGTGTTATGAGATACATCTTAAACGTGATAATATTGGTAAATACGTTGATTCATTTTAGAAATGTCATCAAGAATTCGGTTTACAAGTTAGTAGGAATTTTAACGAAACTTGGCATCTGCTCTGTACTGTCAGAACAACACTAACGACTAATTCAAGGGGTTATAATTATAATAACTTTATTTCGAAAAATATTGAACTTGGTTTGTTTTCAAATCGACTGCTATTAAAATTGCACCAAACAATAAAAAATTGTAACCTCTGAAATCGTCCGTAATATTCCAAGAATACTCAGATATAGTGAAATATATAATACCCATATTTATATTATAAATGTAAATGTTACTTTGTTTTCGTTATCTTTAGTTACTCAGCGAATCAACAGTTCCCTGAGGACACGTCAACTAAATGTTTCAAAGTAACGACACTCGCGGGCAAAAGCTAGTAGGTACAAAACGTGGTATTTACTAAGTTTGAATCTTTATCTAGTTTAATCAGGCGATAAAGCGAACTATGAATAAAAATGAATTCTCGGATAAAATTATTCGGTTCGTTAACGCAATTAATGTAGAGCTCAGCTCTTGCTTATAATTTAAATATAGATTTACATATATTTTAATACTTTATATCCGCTCACCTATATCCCTTGTAAGTCTACTACATAGAACTGCTCTAGAAATAGGAATACCTATTTCTAGAGCACACACCGGAACCGGTAGACACCTCACTTTGCTATGCTACCCCTCGAGACCCGAATATCCTTGCCCAACCGTTTTTATGTCGACTTAGCTGTAGCATATGAGAGACCCAGAAGGGTAAGATTATTGTGGGACACAAAACATACATGGCTATGCATGTTTTTGACCATTAAAGCATATAAAACGAAAAATTTCACCAGGACAATTTGCTGCATATCTTTAGATTCAATCCCACTAGTGGACGTCTAAAGAAGAAATTGGTACCTACTAAAGAGACACTACGTAGCACGCTTCATGTAGGTACCTTCTGTTTAAATAATAAGTATGAGTTACCTCGCGTATTCCTATGGACCGCCCTTGACTTAATTCACAGAATCCCTAAATACTTTCGGACTAAAATGTTGTCTGTTATTCCCTGACACCCTGCAGGAATTAGAATGTATATTTGCGTGAAATCATCATTTTGTCTGGATTACGGGCAATATTTTAAAGAAGGTTTTCAAACGGCAGTTATTTTTAAATTTAACACAAATAATATAATTTTATTCATTTATACATGTACATACTGAATAAAAGGAATACCGTCTGATCCGTTGATAGAAAACACTAAGCTAAAACCAATGAACCTTTGTTAGAAACATGAAATGCAGAGTAAGAAATGATTTTTGGAAATAGAAATCAGAATAGGGTTAAAACTCTGAGTGGCATCTTAGTATATACATACCTAATATGAAGTACAAATACCTACCAAGGTAAATATTTCTACTTATCTAAAATATTTGAAACAAGAACGTAAAAATCTTAGCAACCAGGCAATGAAACGTGCTCTTTTTGCCGTTTGAAGTAAAACGTGATTGTTTTAAGAACGTGATCTTTCTTTCAAACATTTCAAGTATTGCGGAATAGCAACTGAAAGACCTTAAACATTTTGAAAGTTTCTGTATACACGTGACGAAATAATTGGTATAACACGAGACAGGCGTAACGATTATAGCGTATTGTTTCACAAAAGCAATAATACTGAACTTGTGACATGGATAATTTGATTACTAAAGAATAATGTGTAATCTTATTACGTTTTGATGGAAAATTACAGCTTCATTAAACAAAACTTAACGTGTCCACCTAAGATCAATTTGGGAATAAATACATACTCGTACATACGAGTATACTCCCGGTTTTTGTATGTTACCATGAAAGTCCTGACAAAATGAGTGAAGATCCTTCCAAGTTTAGTAATAACGCGAAAATAGGACAAGTACGAGCCGGACTTGCGTAACGAGGGTTCCGTATTCATTACACAATACGACATATTTGTGTCAACACATAGTCAGCAAAGAAAATTGTTTTCTTTAATAATGTTCGTGATCCTAAGCACGAGACTGACTCACATTTGGCCAATGTGTATTACTTGTTATTTTATTATAGAATTTGCACTATAAATTCACAAAGTTTACCGCTAGAATGTATCACGGTTTTTACATAGAGCAAAAAAGCAACAAGTTTCTTACGGCCCGTTCTTATTGTTTTGACTCTTTTTTATTTTCGCTATATTTATAACTGCCACAATAATATAAGTTCGGTGAAAATATCGATATATAAAGCCTGAAGATATTTCACCGAACTAGTATTTCAGGAAATGATACTATAAATATAAACTATGGTTCAAAGCTATCTAAATATAGGACAGACAGACAATCGGAAACTGATTATAGAGAGATATATAGATGAGAGATAGATATATCGAATCCAGGAATTCATCTTCAAGGAAACACTTGTGAACTCATCTGCACATAATATTTCTGAAATAAATTATCACTTGCTTTTACGGCTTCGGTAAACTACGGGAGTACATATTTCAGACTCTGGGAAGAGAACTCGATGCGACTATCTGTGGTAGGTTTTCACGATTTCTTAAATCTATAAGTAATTAAAATAAATTCAAGTAAATTGCACTGTTCTAAAAATTAAGTTATTAACAATATATGTACAATAATATTGTACTTATTTATATTTCGCCAAGTCACTACCATAATAATAAACAAAGTCTGCCTATATAGTTTAATCTAATGACATCATATTATCATAGTGTTTTCGGCTTTTTTTATATAGCATAATTAAATAAAATATAGTGCGATACTACATACTAATTGAACAAGTGGCAACCCTTGTCTATGCTTCATTTATTACTTAACCCGGGAAGAACCTAAATGGCATGACGCAACTAAAGAACCGATAAGTTCTATTTGAGGTACTGGAGTTTCCCTTTTCGCACATTGCGGCTAGAAATAAAATTTTACTAACAATAAGTAAAAATCTCACATAACAAAATAGATAATACATTTGCTCTCGTAATACTACAACTAAACTTAATGTGTAGAAACATATGATTTCTATTTATTAAAATTTGTAAAATTTGGAATGCGTTCTTAAAAATACCCTTATTCCCGTGGCTCCGCCCGCTTCAGTCACATTTATCAAGTTAAATAGTATTTTATGCGTCAGTCCAGGTTATAAAGAAAGTATGTGCCAAAACTCGTAGTTTTAGCGTAAAAGAATAACAAACATACTGCATACATCCAAACAAACTTTCGCTTTTATAATATTTGTGTAATTTATAATATTTTACCCAAATCGTCGTTATATGAGATCATCGCTAGCACATTATATGATATTGTCTGTAGAGCGTTGTTTTATGTCAATAATATTTTTATGCGTCTTCTATTTATTCTCTGTATTCAAGTTGTAAAATAGATGTGGTACGAGTTATTATCTGATCGATTATTTACTTACATTACATCGTTAACGACAGTAATTAAATTGTAATTAAGATTCTGGTATTTAGTAAACATTGTCTGTAGCGTAGTGTTATTTAACTACGTTAAAAATAAAGAGTCATTCTTTGAACCTTTCTTTTTAATTATTTTAATGTGTAACGACCCATTCGAGAACATATTTTACACGCATAATTAGAATTGTTTTTGAAATACCGTAATAAAGAATAGAGATAATGCTTAAAACGTTTAAGTGTATAATCAAAGTTCTCAAATTCATTTCGAATTTAGCCCTGTTACTAATAAATAAAATCAATTGTATTGTAGCACTCTAGAATGGCGTTGTAGAGAAAACATTCATATCCTATAACAAGAATCTATCTTTGAAATAAATCAACAAAAGAAAGGTCTTCATATCGTTGATGTTTATATTTGGTCTATTTAATAACACATATATACCTCTTTAACCGCTTCACCTGTACTCGTGTGGTCTACACAAGTACTCACAAGGAGGCGTTATCGCCCACTTTGAGAAACACTGATCTGAACTATCCATATAACATTGAAAATGGCTATAACTAACAAAGTATTCATACGCATGTAATAAAACAATATTACAGCATTTTCTAATCTGCTATTAACTCATTTAAGAACCTTATTTTATCGTCAACTCATCAGTTCTTGTTATGTAGCTTTGTAATCGTCGTTATGAAAATTACAAGTATTTCGTAATCAGCGCGCTATTTGTGTAGCACATTTAGATATTTTAAACAAAGCGAGTTCTGACGTTGGAATTATAGTATCTATGCAGGTACTATGTGTTCTATTTTAAATTGTTATTGTTATAACATAACAAGCGTGTAACCATGTAGCATTGTTCTAGTGTAACAATAACGATAGTTACATTGCTGGTAAGTAGCTACTCACGCGACTGACCCTCGCGCCTCATCGTCATCGACATCAAAATCGTTTTAGCAAGCAACTGACAAATTCTTTTCACTTTCGTTAAATGGAAAATGATAACTAGTTATTCAAAGTGCTAATGAATGAAATAGACGCACAACGGTCACTATTCTCTGCTTACGTGTTATCAATGACTTCGTTTTATCAAATTACCTTTATTTAATTACTATGTCAATTTAAGTAAGAAGCCTTTACAGGTAATTCAGCTTTTAATGTACCTTAGGTAGATTCATCTCTTATTATAAGTACGTAATATTATTGAACTTGGTGACATTGGAATACTTATGTATTGTTCAGAGTTTGCAAGTTTTCGTATGTAAAGTTGATCTGCTTGAACCAATTATTCAATTTGTGGGTAGTTGTAACGAGGCCGTGTTAATAGTGTTGCATAAGTGGGGTGCATCTGCTTGACATTTGAATCGACCCCAAATCCGAATAGAAACTGTGTCACGCATTAGCCGGCAAGCGAGCACCGCACCGGCGCGATGTCGGCGAGTCGCGAGGTGCGTTGTGCAATCCCGTTAGCGTTCCTCCACTCCACGTGCGAACAGTGCCGGCGCGCCTCAATGTCGCCCGTGGGCGGCAGCCGCTGAAAATAGCGAGCCCGCCCGAAGCGCGCTCGCCGGCCGAGGGCGGCCGAGTGCGTCCGCCTCGCTCCCGCCCGCGACACGCGCGCTGTGCGTCTTCTTCGTGCGAACAGCTGAGTATCAAAACAAAGAAGCGAGACGGGCGGTCGCCGCTCCCGCTCGCCGGCCGGCCGGTATCGCGCCGCACGCACGCCAGTTCTCGTTTGAACCGTGTCTATTGAGGTCGTCCGTAGCGAACTTGTGTGAGAAGTTTACTGCCGCGAAAGGGTTTTCCTTTGTCCCGATCTTCGAGGACCTTGCCCTCGTATTATGTTTCCGCGTGAGACCCGCGTCCAGCTTCGGCCTTCCCAGGAGCCGGACCGTATCCAGCGCACGGAATCGTGTCGACATCCTCGTCATTTTCAAAAATTTTGTGACGGTTTTCCTGCGAAGCGCGTACGCCGGGCGATT
Source organism: Cecropterus dorantes dorantes (assembly GCA_018249915.1). NCBI lineage: Eukaryota > Metazoa > Arthropoda > Insecta > Lepidoptera > Hesperiidae > Cecropterus > Cecropterus dorantes. The sequence continues at coordinate 13,135 of DWLI01000278.1, forward strand.
TGAAAATTCTAAGTGAACTTGTGAGTTAAAATAAGTGTGGACCATCGAACGGTGTGAGATCAGCGCGTGGTGCAAGAGTAAAAATAATCGTGTGGACTGAAAACACCATGTCGACCGGCAAGCGGCTCGCGAAGCGCTCTATCATAGGAACGCGCGTGGCGGCGCTCGGTGATGACGGACTCTATTTCTCGGGTATGATCCAGGCGGTCAAGACTCCTGCACCGTTCCCGGAGAATAACAATTGCATAAACTTAACGCCGAATACCAGATATACGGTACGCTTCGACGGTGGTAAAATGACTCGTGAATATCGTGATGCGGAACTTATTGGACCTGGTTTTCGTGGTCTTACCGGTGTGAAGCTGCGCCCCGGCCAGCGTGTCTTCCTTACGTACAACGGTCGTGAAGTGCGTGCCGATGTACTGGTACATGACCACGATACCGATGAACTGCGTGTGCAAGTGCACGCACCTGCCGCTGAGGTTCGTATTCAAATTATTCTTTAATATGCATATTTAAGCCATCAAAAGTGATTATATTTTTTGTAAAAATCACAGAAAAGCTGCAGAAAAAGTATGTAGAGCTAGAAAAAATATTTCAACAATACTGCAAGAAGAGTTTCTTTAGCTCTTGCATTTTGATACAAGCATACGTGTTCGATTAAGTCAGTTCAATGACAACGTTTCTCTATTTACAATGTATTTGGAGCAATAGATATAATGCATGTAGCGCGTTCGTTCAGTCATTGGCATCAATGTTGACATTGCAACAACATTGCGCGTAGACAAAGGCTCGGATGAGCGGTGGCGGCGGCGATTGCGGGAGCGGGTGCGGGCGCGCATGCATCGAGCTATTGACCTCCGCTGCACGTGGGCCGTGCATCGTGCACTGTGCACTCAACCTCGCACCGAATTACGCGTCAACTGGCGCATACACCTATCACCTACCGCTTGTCACCTCGAACAGACCGGCGAGATTGCTCCATTTGCCACTTGAAAATTATTATGTACAAATATATTATTACAATCTTCGCCTTCGCCAAAGGACGTGAAAATAACAAATTAATTTATGCAATTGCATAATTATAATAAATTCTTGTCATTCCACACATTTATTTATTTGATTTTTATAGGCAGACTACGATTGGCAAGTCTGTTGTTGATGTTTTTTACCATATGATTTGAATACGCCTACGTATGTGTTTGCCTGTATTTAACGTCGTGCGTCATGCACATGAGCGTGACAGTCGCGTAGCTTATAAACAACAGATACGGCAGCGTATTTGTCTCTTTATTCCATTGTGTTCCCTGTCAGCACAAAGATAGTCTCTTTGATATCAAGTGCGACAAATTAAATGCTTAAATCAAGCACGATTAACACAAAATCCTATCCAAGGGACCATGACGAGCCGTAGTGATTTATATTCAGTCAAGGTAGGTTTAGTACGCCGTAATCTAGTTAGAGCCCTCGGCCCAAGAGCTTGCTCCATGCAAGGCACGTCCTTGTCGCCGATCAGCCGTCAACAGAACACGCACGTGTACTAAATTCGGACACACTACAAACCGTTACTTATATGCCATACATGGATATAAGCGGTACAAGGCTTTTTGTTACGCCTCAAAATCCACATTTTTCTTCTAAAATGTTATCTGCTTTTGTGTGTTATTTATTTATCAATCTAGGAATCAAGTTCCGCATTTTATAACACTACTGTTAACCAATTCAAATGTACTTTTTATTATGTAAAATACAGATTTATTTTATCGCTTTGTTTGAATAGATGTATTAGTGTTTAATGTAAATAACGATAAGCCTGGCCAGCTACTGATTAATGGCCAGCGCATCTGCTCGTGCGATGATTGGCACATGAAGTGCAGCGCGTGTGAGTCACGCCATGATATATAAAAACGAAACAATGCATTCACACGAATAATATTTTAGTTAAGTAAAGAAAAAGTAAGTTAAATTTAAAAAGCGAATGCTTTTAAATACATAAATGTGGCATTGCGCATGTTTAAATGAACGCAGTGCCGACCACAATTAAAGGTTATCGCTTGAACTAATTGCATTAAACATTGTAAATTACAAAAATACAAGTTCGCTCAAGATCTCATTTAAATCACTACCGACAATTAATTATTACTGGCATTTTAATTCGAACCCATAAGAAAATACTGGTTAAATCACTCAAAATAAAACGTTCTTTAGTGGGTTTTTCACGCTTAATACGAGTATAGTAAATATCAAGGGTAACAGAGCAAACATCGTTGTTTACAGAAATCACAAGCCGGCATCGTAATAATCTGATGTTTAAAACCACTTTAACAACAAGTTGTTTTTCTTTTCTTGGCACTGCTAGTATTTGCCGGCATATTCATTCTTATTACAAAGAAGGCAAAGCTGGTAGAGAGCGGCGCGTGCGCCGGCCTTGCCGCGTAAACACGGTGACGTAGGCGCCCGCGATACCGGCATGACGCGCTCAAACGAGCTAACTGTTGCGCGCTCATCGCTCCACACTTAAAAACATCCAACAACATAGCAAATTGAAATTGTACTTATGTATTACGCCATCTTTGTATCTCTCTGAGATAAATGTGGAGGGAGGAATATTACGATTATGATGCTCGTACATTCTGATGACTATATCCTGCGAACTAACATTCATCCTTGAACTTGATATTATGAGCATAGCTGCAGGCAGTTATTAGACAATTACGCAATAAATGAGTAGAAGTAGAGTAAAATAAATGAGCAGTAGAACCAAATATATTACGAATACATATCATCCTTCTGAGAAAAGCCGCTAGGAAGTTACATCGCAATAATAAATTTATTTATAATTACATGAACTTGTCTTTTTACGTAAAAAAATCTAGTGGCTTCTATTATCTTAGCACAATAGCCTACACAAACAAACAAAGGTCAACGCGCAGTATTATTATTCTGTGTTTACGCCACAATGCAAGATAACCGTGCGTATGCACTCAGATAATGATTGTTATGTTATTGCGCCCTACCTAGATCTCAAGCAATATCGAATCTACATTTCAAAACACTTATGTAATAATATTTCCCTGTGTTTACTTCCAATACATTTCTTATATGCACAACTAAGGAAAACTTTATGGAGTACGCACATTGATTTGTACAATTGTACCTGTAACGTAAATTTTGCCTTATAGTTACACAGGATAAAGGAGCGCTAAAATTACTGGGGAAAACATGGTCAGTGCTGCATATTTTCCATACACCAGACCTAATTGTTGAGGAAGAAATTATCAAATATGACGCGGTATTCCCCGGTACACGGGCAGCGCGAGCGTCAACGTCACACGTTATTTACACCGTTTCACTCGGCAAATCCGCCCGCACGCTACGCGGAATCAGCTCAATCAAAACTGCTCTGACTCACGCCGCACGCCGGCCGGCTTCATATTCGTAAACAACTACGATTTTACTACACTAACGCTCGCTCGACATCCGCTGAATTATCTTACTTCTTACTAATATTATAAAGGCGAAAACTTGTTAGCTTGTATGTTTGCCACTCTTTCACGCAAAAACTACTAGTTAGATTTCGCTGAAAATCGGCACTCAGATAGTTGATGACCTGAATTAAAAGATAGGATACCTACTCACTATCGTTGTAAACACAATCTAAGCAGGTAGAGTCGCGGGAATAAGTTAATATTTAATAATACAATGAACGGAGCGTTGCTCGAGTGAAATAAATACATTTCTACGCGCTACATTCACCGCGGATGTCTCGCCAGAATCGCCTCGCTATAAGCGCCTCACAAAAAGATATAAACCGAAAGAGTCGGCCGAAAAATAAGGTCATCGGCAGGCCCGGAACCGCATAACGGTATTGGTTACAAAATCGCGTCAAGAATTATTTTCACGTGCGCGCGGCGCGGCGCCGTCGGACCGTTAGCCGGTGGCTGCGTTGGCCCAGCGTCGACGTCGTTAAGTGGAACATCAGTAAACCGCTAATGTTCTGTTCCTTAACAAATCAACTAGAACAAACGAATACTCTGATAAAATCCCACGATAACTTAGAGTAGGCAATATAAAATTAAGTTCTAAGTATATCTTTATATTTATAACTGAAACAAAGGTATAATAATTGATAATGACTTCATTCCGTTTATTTCCCTACTATGTTTAAAATAAAAGTTATTTACAAATACTTGCATATCTACCGGGCGATCGATTTTTGAAGAATATTTAAGTCAAATAAATTAGCATCTAACTTGTAGCCGGCGACTTCCCGAAGTGGGTTGTATTAAAGATTATAAAGTTACGTAAGCGGTTGTGATTTCCCTGCATTTGCAACCGGCTCGCCTTTCGTTTGCTGAGGTCGTAAACGCTACGCCGAGCGCGGCTCGCTCGCCCGAGAGCCAGATGAGTGTGAAAGTGCCACTTACACCTGTGTTGACCGTGTACCGTTCGGATTCACTTAACTATACAATACGTTGTTGCGGCACGTTTACAGTTAATTAAACTGACAATCAACGAAAATAATTACGTTCACATTCAATACAAGAAACTGAATCAATCGGCCATCAATCATACAAACAATACTCAGCAAAGAATAACATATAAGATACGAGATTTACACTGACTGTAGGACTTGTCTACTGAAAGTGAAATGTTTGGAAATATAATTATACCATTCAAAGTTCCTAGGTAATAAAATTTAAATTAAGCTCAAACTATTTTCACAAAATCGTTGGTATACAAAGTATAGTATACGAAACAACGGTATACGAAGTCTTAATACTGTAGCACATAGTTTCAAATTCAATTATATGGACGGCGAAAGCATGAACGTTTCAAAATTGAATTATTAATGCGTATTTAAGATTTTTCACTCTACACATTGTTTCTAGTGCTTGAACGCATCGAACACACTTACGCTTATAGCGCGTAGCGTTGCGTGGAGAGTCGCGTGCCTTGCGCTAATTTCACTTACTCTACATATTGACACAGCTCACAATAAAAAAATATACTCATTCCATTCATTGTAAAATATACGTACAATTTATTTCATCTCAATTTTAATCGAAATTATTGAAAACAACCAACCTAATCACGAAAGATTACTGAACTTCCTTCGCTTTTAGAAAAGAATATTAGGTACTCCAGATGACTGTTATTATCATAATTTATAAATGAAATTCAACGCGAATTATACTTAGACGCAAGCAGCATCTATAAATCCACTTATCTCACAAACATGAGGCAATTTTTCAAATTAGGCCTACCGTGCACGCTGCAACACAATTTACAAGTTTCTCCTTCTATAATTTCCAGTCGAACGTGACGTTTTTGCCGATTGTGAATGCGTGAACGGAACCAGCAAGTGCCAATCGAACACAGGTAAAGAAATGATGGGAAGAGAAAACTAGGCACCCCGTGCACCTTGCGGCCATTTTATGCACAAGAAACTTTGATTCGAACTATTCTAGTCATTGATTTATCCATTTATAAGTAATAATGTATTTTTCCAGTAAATGTAAAGTTAGTTTTTAGTATTAATCGTTAGGTAACCCTAATGACAAAAGAAATGTAATGCGGATCGGATTTGAACCTGCAACCTTGCGTCAATCTGTGTCATGCTCTGATTACTCAAGTATCGGGTCTAATGATGATGCGAAAGGCGCAAAAACTAATTTTAATGGTCAACAGTGCTCTATACCAACACAAAAGGCTTTAAATTACGATTTGTGTAACACTCAATTTACCAACTTAGTCTTGCTACAATTGCATTGATATGATTAGTTGTAAAATTATTGGAAAAACAAGATTTCTTTAAATATCGTGTCGAAATATTTTGTAACAATGTTAACGGTAGCGATATGTACGTTGATACAATATCTATTTCAACGATTTGATAATGCATAGATTAAAAGAAACTTTAAACACATATATCTCTTAAAGGAGCACAATATAAACCGGAACGAATTGAAAAAGATAGTTTCGAACACGATACGATATTAATATTAATTTTAAACCCGTAATTGAGCAATATGATACTTGCTTTACTCTGAATAAAATTCTCAACGCGCTCTACTCTTTCTACAATCTTTGATAAGATAAAATTGTTTGCCGATAGTGCCTGTGCAGACCACTAACAAGGCAACAAGATGTCAAAAGATTTTAGTCCACGCTGGATTGTGATGTGGAGCACGGGCCGGATATGCCAATTACACGAATGAAATAAACACCACTTACTTAATGTAATGGTCTAATTTCTAAGTAGCAAATGAACAAACGGATTTACAATTTTTATCTAATTAATTACGTTAATTACATATTTTTATTAATTAATAAGTGTTTACCTATATATCTTGTTATCACCATCTACTTCAAATCCGAGAAGAATAGAAATTACCACAAAAATATGGTACGTCGAGTTGCAATGAACTAAGATTTTTAAACGATTGGTATTTTTTAATCAAGCATTATATTTATAATTTAAATGAAACGACCAACAAAAGTTAACTATTAGGATTTATACGACGAACGACCTGAATCGCTTTTTCCATTTATTGTAGAGAGCTTACTTTTTGTCGCGAATAATACCCTGTTATACCACAACCAGTGGCCGCTTGGAATAAAATAGTTCGCCTAATGTATTCGACCTACATCCAACACCGAAACAGCGAGATGATTGACCATTTAATGATGTCAGACAACCGTTGCGAATTTATAGCGTTATATCTATGCTGTTTTTGTTCACTCTTAGCCATGTCTTGGCTACACAATTGCACATAATATGTAGCTTTCGTAAGACCTAAATTGGTACTTCATAAAATAAAGTGAAATGACGGCTTGCTAAAACTTGTTGAAATTACTCGACAAAAAATGTATTGCTACTACAATGCTTAACTTGTCATAAACATATCTTACTCCCACAATAATTGCGAGAATTAAATTTTGACGTAGATATATTATTCTTGCGAAGACGAGTTACTTTTCTTAAATTAAATTTAGCAATCGTTTATATCAAGAACAAATGAAATATTGGCTGGTACCCTTTGTACACCTTAGTTGTCCTCCCACGAGCTAAGCGAAGGCAAGGCCGGCCCTTTGTGGGTGACCTCATTGCGTTCGCCTTGAAATAGTTTCATGATTCGTGTATACTTGCACAGAGCTAGTCTTATCTAAACACAACGTAAAATGAAAAATCATAGTTGCGTAATTTATACTACACCAATCACATAATTTACTTATGTAAATAATTTATCTATGCAGGTGGAACAAGAGGAAACATTCAATTACAACATATACTGTATAATTTGTTTAGATAAAATATCGAGATTGAGAAGGACGCTTTTGAATATTAATGCGTACACATTGAAACCGGATAACTGGTTGAAACTGGGCATTCGGCGTCACGCACGAAGTCGTAAGCTGAGTCAGCGGCGCAAAATAACTTGTTTTCGGATCCGACTTAACAGTAATACACCAAAACCGTTACCACGTGGGCGACTGTCACTAAATCTGTGATGGTTTACAAGGATTTATATGTGTGAGGAGCCCTTATATTTATTACTAATGACCTAAATACCATTAAATTAATTTAACCGGATTTAACATCAGCGTTAACCTTCGGTAATGGCAAAGGTCAGTAATGATTCAGTTGGCTAATGTATCGAAACATATAATGTTGCTGACGTAAGTGACGTGATTCGCCTACTTCATGGTGGATTCGCGGATCAGATAGAGCATGATGTGACAATGTTCCAACGTGTAACTATTTTTATGTAAGTGAAGATCAAGTTATAATTACGATCAGCACTCGGTGCGCGGGGAGCGGGCCTCCGGCACGCTGACCCACTGACCCAGAAACGCTGATATTGAACCGGCAACGACGCACCGTCCGTATTCGAAACCCGACCTCCACTTACGTTTTCTTTTTTCGTGACATAAAAAGTTTACATTACTGCATTTGTAAACTTCATTTAAACGAGAGCAGCATCCTTATTCAGATGTTAATAACAAATTCTCGCAACTTCACAATTAAACAGAAATAAAACAGACGCCGTACGGGATTTCTACATGCAATTTCTATGAAATACCATATTTATATTACAGTACGTATGTGAGAACGTCGTTTATTTTTTACAGGCCAAGTACTTTAGATGGGTAAAGTACCTCAGTAATTCTGAGTAGTGATTAGCAATGTCTATCAAGCGGGACGAAGAAGGCGCTTGCGGGTCAACTGAGTAACGGTTCTATTGACAGTGCGTATGTCGCGTTTATATGAGCCGAACAGGTTCCCGGTATCCGTTATCATGTAGTAAGCTGGGGCGCGGAGGGCCCGGTCCGTTTTTGGGTCAGGTTAGGTCACGACGCCTGCGTGCTAGCACCCGAACTCTCGAACATATTTAAAGCTATTTCGATATCTAAGAATAGAGAGGCGGCCGTGCTTGTAGGTATCTCAAGGTGAAACGCTCACTTTTCTAAGCGTCGCACGTAAATGATGCGATTATGGCATCACGTCGGGTGGTGTGTCGAAACGATCGTCCGCGTCCTTGCGCAGATTTCTCGTCCAATTACGTAAGGCCACTCAACGTTATGCGTTTTTATTTCACGTGCATTTCGACTAGGGTACGCGACGCCTACGGCGCCGCCTTCGCACGGAGAATCTAGATTGTACCCGTGACGTCACCGCGGCGTCGCGCCTACGCGCTCTTGTCGACGCGCAGTGACGTCGATTCAGAAATTGCGATAGCTTCTGATATGACGTCATCTCAGACTATTTGAAGCCTTCACATGCTGACGCTGACTAACTAGTCTCCTCGTGATAAATAAAACGTGAATGTACTACCGCCTTGCATCACGATACGATTGCTCGCGCTACGCAATAATGATTTCCTGACAACGACAACCGTTGACCTACATGATCAACTGAGTTTATTGTAGGTAGTTAACAGACGATTTAATGAATTTTAGATGTCATTGTCAAGCTGGTTTTATATAATATCTAAGTACATGTAATAATAAAATACAGGTAATCCGTTATAATAAAATAGCGGTTACTATTACTAAAACGTTACAAATAACGTTGTAAAAGATTTTGTAAACTTCCTTTTTGTGCTATAGTTACTTCAAGGACGTTTTTTACAATACACAATTCTAATAAATAAATACCGTTTTATTTAATTTAACGGTAAATGCAAGAGAAATGCATTTTTGTGAATAATAGCTTTATAGAGCGCAACTAGGTTAACTTGTACGGGACTCGGGACGCCAATAAGATAGGATCGTGACCTGCGCGAGTCCGCGCCAACTAGGCCATCTAGCATCGTCCTGGATAGACGTATGTAGCGTACGAGACCCACTTTTGAGCCACCTACTTATTGACTGTGCCTTAACATTTTCCCGCAAGTTTAAACTTCAAAACATTTTACGAGGCAATTACCTAACTCATTTTAAACGGTTATGGACAATGTTCTGTTTCAAATCGACGTATTGCAATCGAACAATGTTTATAACAACAAAGTTACAATTACTTATGTCTTAAATCGGTCATAACAAAATGACTAAGAAAAACGCAACGGTCCGTTTTTTCTCGGTATCCAAACATAAAGTGGCAATTTCAAGGAAAATAGCAGCATTAAAAACGGCGGTTGCATTTTGACTACAGAAATGTGGGTCACGGATTTTTGGGGCAAGGTTGTCAGTTGCAGCGGACCGCGGGGCGGCATTCGCGTGCGCTGCCATCGCATCCGCTGTGCAACCACCACACCACCGTTTGTATTCACTAATCATACAAGGCCGTGCCAATCGATTGCTCGGCCTAACCGTACACATCCGATTGGAATCGCAAATCTTTTACCTACACAATACATGCCAATGTAATCTGCTGGTCGTGACTTGACTATGAAACTCGACGATTAAAACATATCGCAAATTATTTTGGTCGCTTTGCATATTCGGTTGCTTCAAACAACGATTAATTGTTACGATCGAATGCATAATAATATATAATACTTATACTCGTATACAATCGACCTCAAAGGTTTCAAAGAAACTGAAAATGTATAGATTTGACGACCCACGTGGCAGTGCGGTCGCCATGCCGGTCTGACACGCAGTGGGATCCGGGTTCGATCCCCGGCCAGGCAGACCTCTGAACGATGAGTTTAGATTTCTGTTCCGGGCCTGGGTCTTTGAGCATTCGTCTTTGTGTGTAGTATGGGGCTATGAGTAAGTATAGAAAGGGTTTATGTTTTTTTAATAATAAACTATGAATAAACTATTAGAAATTTAACCGTAATAAAATAAATATGTAACTGATTGTATTAGTGAATACCGAAACATCTTTATCATTTGATTGTAAAAAAAAAACAAAATGATAAGATGGCATTCGTGGCTCTATTTAAAATGTACAAACATTCCTCCGCCTATCTCCTGTGTGTCAACATATCGACACAATGATCGTGGTTTCATACTCCGATTGCTTATAACACGGAGCTATTGACCTATTTACTGCACGAGCGCCCACTGGCAACCGAATTGCTTATACATGCGTGCCTACAGCTGCAATCCCACTGAATATTTAGAGAACAGGCCCAATGCATCTATCGTCATTTTTTAAAATTCAATCTATTGTCAAAACAACACATAAATATACAGAAATTAGTATTCAGGACGAATTCAGGTAAAGGTGAATAAATATGTTATGTTCGACCTTTCGAAATACAAAAGATAATATCCCTTATCAGTTTTTATCGTGTTACTTATTCTGAAGTTAGCCGTCCAGTACGTCAATGTTATCGGTCGTTTTAACTGCGATAGCCCATTGTTTCCACAACCTAAGACTGTCAGACCCTAAATCATTTATGGTTCTAGATGTGCCCTTGGAGTTCATTCTCGTTTAAATTGCTAAATATTTTTAGTAAATAAAGACAATGGTGTTGCTTTGATGTGATTTCAAGCAAACGGGAAACAGATTAATAATAGACAAATTATAGAAATGGCTATACGCCAGTCCTATGTCAGTATATGAGATGTACAGACACGCGGATCGGTTAATTCTTTTATATTTACAGTATGAGATTCATACCTAAGATTATTTTGTCCAATGTCTT
>DWLI01000279.1:0-24222 GCA_018249915.1 Cecropterus dorantes dorantes
CATCCTACAAAATATCCAGGCACAAATACATATTTAACGCTAATAAAAAATTCAGCAAAAGCGACATTGAAAGTGCATACATGTATAAAACACATAAATTCTATTTGCTTTTAAATATACAAATTAGAAAAAAGCACCACGAATATGTAACTGGTATAAGATGAAATTATAATCACTCAAATATCGGTAGAGTTAAGGATACCATCTTATGAAGTCAGTTAAAAAGCAAAAGTTCCAGAACGGGAGCATACTTCGTAAAGAAATTGCATTTAATCATGTTGGGACCTTCATAACTTAGCTTTCTCTCGTATATTTTATGAATTTCTAACATATTTCTTGTCAACAATTACTTTAATACAACGTATGAGGATGTTTTATGTGCCTTTAACAATTTTAATAACATAAATTGAAAACATAATCCATCGTAAAAGTTTTTAAATTATTTCTTACTGTACTTATTTTAATGTGGATCTCAGTGATACGATTTAAGTTAAATGTTAGTATCTATAAGAACAGAAAATGCATACATTATTTCAAATTTACAAGCATAATAGACGGAATACTGATATTATTAGCCTAAAATAGGACTGGATGCAAGTGATACAGTAATAGATGGAATAATATGGTACCAACGCAGTTGAACCACGGATACTTAGATTAATAGTAAAAAAATAAATAAAAAATAAAATAAATAACGCTTAAACGCTTTCTACACTCATAGCCTCATACTAGGATTTTTCTCTGAGTTGTAGGTGCCATGAACACATGCAAAGATGAATACAAAAACTACCAGACCCTGAACAGAAGTCTAAATTCATCATTCGAATATCTTGCTGGCCGGGAAGCGAACACGGAATCTAATGCCTTTCAGACCAGTACGACCGCTCTGCCACGCGGGTTATTATTGATATTTTTATATATATTTTACAATATTGAAGTAAGAAACGAGCATGCAGTTCAGCCATTTTCTCACATGAATATCGGTAATTAGCCCTTGATGGTCTTATATAAAGTTGGCCATAAATGCATTGCTTTAGATACATATGTCTCTTACCTCACCTTTCAGACCAGACCATGAATCTAAAGCTTAACGTGGCGTTATAAGGCAGAAACAGGTATGACGATGCCTCCGGAACCGATCCGTTCTAACACCTTCAACTTCAATCCTGAATATACATCACATATATCTATTATTTTATACGTATTCAATTTCATATGTACGTGTAGTTTTAAACATAATATATTTCTATTAAAATAAAGCATTGTTGTGCGATCCCGCATGCACTTTAGATTGTGTTGTGTTTTGTTAACGATGTTGCGATTTTAATTAAGACCTGTCTGTACTCTCCAAGGTTTAATAGAATTACATTTTTCACATTCAAACTATTGTTTACTAATAGCTTTTTATTATGTTGGAATTAATATTGGATAATAAAAACAATAACGAATTGTGCGGGTGCGTGTAATGTTTTCTTTTATGTTTTATTATTTTTAGTTCTACCGTTGGTCCGCGTTGATATCAGCGTTTTATATAGTTTTATAAACCGTGATTGCAAAAATATCGATACCAAACTGTTTATTAAGGCATTTTTAACTATATCTTTCTTGTTATAGTGATATATATGACGGTTATGGTTTGTTATAAAATTATATAATCATATTAGCTTTTTGTTCTGTCGTTGAGCACAGTTTTGTCCTACAATAAGGAAACAGCAACCCTATTCGGCTACCTAAATGTAGTGAAGACTATTATTCTAATTATTTACTCGATAAATAAAATACTTCTTTAAAGCTCTATAAGCTACCTGAAGTAACATAACTAGTAGAATCAGAATCAGTTTCTTGAAAGAAATTAAAACGGCAAATCGAAGCGAAGCACAGAAATGATTCCCCTGCGTGCAGTTGCACGGCATTAACAGTCAGATCAGGTGTTCGCAACCCGCCGTAACACAGTTTCACCTTGTGTTCTTAGCTCGTGATCGCTTCATGTTATGCATGAGGTATAAACTCGTTTCGTATTAAATTTGAAACTGTTTCCGGTTTCTGAAATCAATCGACGCGGTTCGTGAACTGATATATAAAGTTAAATTTCACTTGATAATGTTTAAGCGTCAACAAAATAACATGGGTACCAGTCGAAAACGTTACTTTCTATTTCTAGTAGTTTACGCGACAATTGAGAAAGAGACTCAACCTATCAATTATAGAAAATAATTTTATCATTAAGTTGATGTTATTTGAGAGTTTTAAAATAGTGGTGATTATTAAAATATAAGTAGTAATTGATCTTCTTATCTCATATTTTATATAGATACATCCGTGTCAAAAATGAAATGAAAAATTAAAAACTGTAAGAATTGTAAGTGCAGATATTTTCAAAAAATTGCCACATACGTTTAACATAAATCGTATTATTATATTTATCATTCAGCTTAACACCAAAATTTTCCTACAAATCCCGAAATGGTATACACATGTCCTACATTTGTATACATGTATGTCAAATTTCGAACATATCCGATGTTCTCCGGAAAAATACGTGACAGAAACACAGGAGTAATTCCATAAGTGTTCCATTTCCAATTGTACGACATTAAAAACGTAACACGGCGTTCGTTTCGTATTATCACGTCCCCAGTTTTACGTCGCCGTCACGAAGTGTGTAATCATGTTGCCGAAATAATAGCAATATTAATTAATAACTTGAAAGTCAACACTCTCGCCCTGTCATTAGTTTGAACAGAGACGCGAGTATATCAATCATTACTTGCGTTATCGCTCTCCCACACGACACACTACAAGTAACTTCATCGTCTGTTCGTTCAGTTTGTAAACATAGGGTTACCTATGAAACCCTTTAGTTTAGTTGAATTCAGTTGGGCTATTATAATGTTCAAGCAGATCACGACATATTCTAAAAGCATAAAACTTAGAGAGATTATAAGCATTTTTTAAGTAAACTTAATTCTAATTTTAGTCCTCTGCAATGCTAATGCAACACGTTTGACTTTTTTTATAATATGGAAGTAGCAATCAAGCATGCAGTCCACGTGGTGGTAAGTGATCACTACCGCCCATGGACATCTGTTATGAATCTCAGATAGGTTCAGTCTTATCTGAGGCTAGCCACAGATGGATTGCTACCCCTGAGGATTATGTTGGAATACCTGATAAAATAATAATAATGATAAATATTTCTCCCTTACATCAACGTCCAGACCAGAACACAGCAGCGCTATACGTTGCTATTGGTGCTTCTGGAGTTGAACCAGGAAGAGTTCTACCACCTTCTACTTTATATAGAATCTCTATCCCACATGAAGTTTCTTATAGATATTTATAGTCATCGATGATCACTTACCTTTAAATGAACTACACGCTACTTTAATTTTATATAAGAATATTGACATAATTAAGGATTGAATAGAAAAAAATGAATATTATACCTACATCCAGAAGCACAATGATTTATTTTTTTATTATTTTGGGTTAAGCCATATTAAGGTTGTCGCTATTATTATAGATCGTTTATCGTATATTAATAATTACAAAATATACACAGCTCTCCACGTAAACACAACTAACCACAAATGTGTACAAAGAAAATGCTCCGTCTCCCGGTTTTCTTAAGTAACCCATAAGACATTCATTGCACCGGTCAAAAATCCGGTCCATCGCATTTCGCCCGTCACTGGCGGCCAATTTAAGTATTAATAAAATGACAAAACGTGACCCGGACGAGCCCGTCATCCATCACGGGCACACGTCAAGTGGTGTCCGGGCGATTAAAAAACCTAACCGGACACTCTACAGATAGCGAAAGTATTTTGGGATACAACGGCCGGTAAATGCTCTAGACAAGGGTGAGGTTAAATATTAAATTCGCGGTTAGGAATTTTGGGTTGAAAAGTACGGTGGGTACGCTAACTCGGCCTAATGGGTGTGCACAGGTAAAGGTTATGTACCGATTCTATACCGCATCATTTACAAAGGCGATAAAACTCATGTCTAATAGTGGGAGATGAAAGAATCATATTAATAATGAAAGATGTAATATTACGAATATATAGCAAATTTACTTATTGGGGATGTTAAAAAAAAAATAATTAACCTTCGTCGCCGAAAATACAAAAACTTTAAATAGATTTCCAAATATTTTTGTACAGAATAAATCAGTATCTATTCCTAGATTATAGATCTATATATAATCCCGAATTTGAATAAAACCTTTGGACCTAAAATTTCTTTGACATATACAGAAGAAAATCATTTAAGAGATTCTGCAATAGCGGTCTGTGGTTATGTTTATAGAATTAAAGTGAAACATATATTAATAACATATATAATATCACATAAAAACAAATATGTAAATAGATTTATTGATGCTACTGCGTGAACAGTTGGACTCAGAGAATTATACATTTACAAACGGCATGCTTCTGCAAAAAACATCTCATTCCTCTTGCGTTAATGCGAAATAATCATTTAAAATTAGTGACGCTGTAATATTTTCGGTATTTCCAGTAAAAAATAATATTTCCCAACATTACACGCACCCGATGTCCGTTTTAAAGCAGTTAGGGGCCGCATCCGGACTTTACAAAAGTGTGTAATATTTATTACAGCTACGATCGCGCCCTGCGTAGATTGCGAGTGAGGTACCCGAACATAATTTGTATGTGCATACCGAATGTAAAATGAACACGTATTTCACAGATTAAACGCTTGTTTACGTAACGTAATTTAGACATGCAAAAGGAAATTACGTCGTGCGTGTGATTTCCAAAAATATGTCTTTTTTTCATTTTTAATATTGTCACGTTTCCCTGAAATAGTATTAAAATGTCATTCAAAGTACCCTTAGCATGATATAAAAAGTCAAATCCTAAATCCTAAAATCCGTTTTCGCACGTAGATATAATAAAGTTGATGTCAAATCACGAACATAAAAATAACATGTAAAAACCAACGTAATATGGAATGCTTTTCGGGAAGAGAAAACATGATTGAAATACCGCCCGGAGGTCTATAACGTTACTTATATTTAAGCCTGAAAAGGAACGCGTTTTGAACTGAATAAATAACTGTAAAAGGTTTAGTGAATTTTATTAGCAGTGGTATCAAATGAAATGATTATTAACTGTAACAAATATACATTTAGCTATAAACAAATGTGCTAGTTCAATTTCTACGAAGATATAAAAGTAAAAAGAAATAATTGTATAATTTTATGTGATCTCCTTTAGTAGGTTGCGGTGGTACAGTGTTATACACGCATTTATTCTTCAATACTTCGGCAGGGTTAACATTTCTTCTTCCATACTTGGAGGGATTGAAAAATAGTAATACTTAAAGAAGTTCTACCTACTCATTTCTCAAGCATAGCAACGGTGACTGATGTCAACCTCTTTTCATGAAATTAAAGTAACAAATGCGAACGCAGCCGATCCGAATGTATGTGATTAGTGCCACCCATAGATATATTTAAGCAATATAGAACAGGTGTTCTATCAGAAGTCAATCACAGGTGCGTGGCCCAACAACTTCTGCCCAAGACAAATATGAAAGTGACCTGACTACCACACCCTTTCGCCGAAACGCAACAACTGTTTCAAATTGGGCTATGGTACCTTCCCATGTGAACCATACACCCGCTCGACCTTGGCAGTATCTGAGCGTGTTTAAATCATTTGGACAGTGGGATCAAGTAGCCTGTTTGGTGTTATAAAGAATCTGCTAGAGGAAACCAGACTAAAGGTGTTACAATTTAGTTCATAATAACGTCAAATTTAAATTTTGAGTACTTGGTTTAGTAACTTTAGCAGATGCGTTTTAAGCTAAATTATTAGTAATAACTGTGTTTATAATTATGTGTTTTGTTATAAATCTCAGATATGACTAATATCGTTAAGTAGCTGATTGTTTTTGGTTTATTTATTTGTACATAGGTTCGTGAAATAGACTTTATAATTTATTTATGTATTTTACTGGTTTCCTATTAGGTTTATATTCTATATATCCATCCGTATTATTCATATAAAAACAGATATCGTTATAAAACAATTAACAGTTGACGCAAATAGCTCTCCGAAGTTTATACACCGACGAAGGCATTTCCTACTTGGGGCATGTCAAGTCCTAACCGTAGTTAGTTATGTTTGAGAACATTTTAGCGGAGTAAGTCCGGGGTAATGGGGTGTCATCGCACATGATGGGTCGTCGAGCAAGTTACTGCCTCATCAGGACTGCGGGCACGCCGACGACGTCCTTATTGACGCCCGTTATATGAAATATGTTTGAGTAGTTGTAAACTAACCTTAATATCTTCTTAGAGATGTGAAGAATCTCGCTTTTTACAGTTTATCACTATTTGCATGTTTTTTAAAAAGTTCAAGTGCTATTACTTAATAAAAAATGGGATTGGGAAAAAGATTAACAAATTATACTCAATTTCATTATTTTTTTTCTAAATCATCATTAATTCCCGTTGGTGCAGACTTTACGGCTTGACCATAGCACACTACGATACCGACAGCGACTGCAATAGATAACCTGAGGGCCACAAAACTCGCTGACGAGACAAGCATCAGCAGAATGGAAATTTAACCAATTTTTGCTACATTTTGCAGAAAAAAAAGTGGCCTTATAAGATTTAATAAATACATTTATGCTCAACGACGCACGTTGCGCCAAGCGAGTGAGGCTTAAACGTTTGATGTTTCATGGCCTTCTTTAGAGAAGACGAAAAATTACCCAGAGAAATACGACTTATTTCTTTTAAATTATATTCGATTGGCGCTAAAAACGTAATCTTAAGCATTAAAAAGGTATCAGGTTACGAAATATATTATCCGCATAATTAGCGAAAAATTACTGAATGCTGATGCTTGCAGCGCCATCAAAATGTTTTGTGGTCAGCGGGTTATTCGATTCCTAGCGCTCAGAATTTCACGATTATACTAACCATTTACTGGTTGCGAGAAGAACCTTCAACTTTTCAATTCCTATCGAATAAAATAACTGAATGTTTGTCAGAATATTTTAAGGTAAATAGCATACATTTTAGGTACAGCCCATTTGTTACTGTAACTGATTCTAAGCCACAGGCGATTCTAGGCTGTTTTAATTTGCTTAATTTATACTGAAAAACTTTTTAAATGTTCATAAAGTCCCAGTTACGAGTGTGTTCGATTGAAACCCTTTTATATGAAATATGTTCGGGTAGTTTCAGCAAGGACAGGCACCGTAATTACTGTTTTAGTGTCCTGCCTAGCTACTAGGCTGTTGGAGTTTAATTATTTTATTTTGAGAGGATATTTTATTACATACTGAAACTTGTTGATTATATTGTCAACTTGGTAGGTAGATAAAGTATTAAGTATATACTCGTAGTACTGAAATATAAGTTTATTACTAGGAATTCAAAATGTATCTATGTACTTACTACCTATCACGTCGGGGTCACCACTTTAGCAAAGGGAGATCTCCCGCCAGGCTAGGTGATCATGCCTGGGGTGCGGCCGTGCTCCGACAGTTCGGAACTTGTATATATGCAGGATGTTGAGAAAACTCCGATAGCGTGTTTCAGAATACGGTGACGTCATCTTGTTGATGAGTAGCGGGAGGTCGCCACAGACATATTGTCGTTGCTGTTTCACTTTCATATTAGGCGACCATCTAAGCGCTGGAGTGGCAACGTATCTGTGATTGATTTCAGACAAGACCTCCTTTCTGTATGCAGTTGCTTTCACGTCCATGGGTGGTAATGACTCGTATGCTCCTTCAATCTTAAGATAAGGCACACGTTCACACAACGACGTACCTATAGCTATTTTTAATACACGACAATACGCACTGTTCTCTTTTGTATCGCGAGAACTTACGTGAACGTTCTACACATAGATGAAATAGCCAAATAGACTCCTCAAATAAAATTTTAGTTATATTTTGGGAACTTCAAGAAAATATTTTAAATCATATCCATGTAAATAGAAGCCGACGAAAAATACGCATGATAAAGCCAGCATAGCGTTTGATTTAAGTGTATAATTAATTTTTTTTTACGAACTTTTTTTTGTAGGGTTGGTTAATTCCAAGCATCTTATAATACATTATGCAAATATTAAGACGTCACATCTTTAACTAATTATTATTATATTTGTTTAGCACAGAATGTTTTCGATTAATCTGCATGGTTCTTTAGCCATCCACTACCCCGACGTATTCAGACTTGTCAGTGCGAAAACTTCCCCCTCTGGAGTCTATTTCTTTTCAAAGTCTATGATCCTCATCAATGATACTACGCCATGGAGCTTAATGTCACACCCATACCATCTAAAAATGGACGACACAAAGTAACAACAACGTACTGCGCCACAAAAACTAACTAGTTTCACTATGTATGAAAAGTTAATACAACGGACATAGTCGAAATTTTTTTCGAATATCCAGCGACAGTTTTAGCTGTCAATTTTACGTTTTACATGCATTAATTTTTTATCACTCTATGACTAGCATGAGATAAAAGGTAAACTGTGTGAAAAAAGCCTTTATTCTGATATCGATATCAGATTTTTATCAAATTCACGAATTTTTGGTACAAATATAGGTTTTTATCATTTGAATGTTGGTTGTTGGCTTAATAATCTTTATTGATTTATTGCTATGAAGAGGATATGTAACGTAGGATTTCATAAAATTAATACAAATCTTAAAGAAACTTTAGAATATTATTCTATAGAAGAGTATTCGTGTACCACAATTTCTATGTGACGATTACATGGATGGGAATCACTTTATAGCCTGACAGTTATCAAACGTCTAGTCTTAGTGTGTGTAAATAATATATGTACGAGTTTCTACTAGGAAACTTAATATCTGAACAAACATTGCAAACAAAAGCGACGCTTTGTTTCAAAACATACAACTTTGACATCTGCCAAACCAGGACAAACACAATCCAGCGGAAGGCGGGGTACACAACCGACTTAAATCAAATAACTGTATTGCTTTTAGCTGGTTTTAGGTTGGATATACACGATTAGGATTGCCGCCGCACCCCTGATTTTCGACAAGCGGTTAATGCGCAACTAGATTTTGATTTAAGTCGCTTAATTTTCACAAGATTGCTGAGAGGATTTCATTTACATGCTATAGAGTTGTCTAAACAGTTTCCTTATAATATGTTAATCCTACACAGATCCATATTACGGTTTGATGTATGTAACGTAGAAAATAATAAATTCAGTTTAACGTTTGTACTGTGACTAGCTTTTACCCGCGGCTCCGCCTGCTTCGACCATTTACCGTAATAAAAAGTTACCTATGTGTTAATCCAGGGCATAAACTGAATGAATCCGATTTTTTCTGTGAAAGAGTAAGAAACATGCATATAACCTCACAAATGTTGCCTTTATAATATTGGTAAGATAAGATTATGAGATGTCATGATTTATTGAATAACCTTCATTATCAAATCAATTCAATAATGTTTTGTGTATGTTTAATAGTTGCTAGCTGGTTCATAAAGCTTATTGACTGACTAAGCTTATATGAACATTGCTATAACAACCAGTACATTGATATTTGTGTAACCATAACCACGTACGTAAAATAGCGTGCTTCCAGGCTGAAGTAGCGTGTCCCCTGCCTCGTATGTACATAGCCTAAGGCGTCAAGTGCAATAGCGTCGCGGCGGATGTTCTGCTCCGTCTCCAGTCTGTAGTCTATGATATTGCTCCACGCCCTTTGCGTGTTGCGCGGAGCTTAAGCTACAGTATATGTATTAAATCGGTAGTTTAACTTAATACTCGCCCCAATGACGCATAGTCAGATGCGCGGTTGCGTTGGTTAGTTGTAATTAGTTTTTGAAATATTCGTACGAATTTTTTTAACTATGATAAACATTTTTGCGCATTGAATTTGCTCTTTTTTCTTTTTTTTGCATTTGCCGTAGACGCACTGGAATCATAAATTTCTAATATTGAAATAAAATTGGTCCAACATACCTATAATAAAAACGAATAAAAACAATGTAGTTGTGGCTGAATACATGCATTCATTCTAATTTTTGAAGTAGGCTAGTGTCCACCTTAATGTCAATAGAATTTGACAAAGGTTGAGTGTAAGATTTCATTTGTTTTTTAAAGTAAATAATTGTCAAATTTTATGTTTACTAGTGGAAGCGGCAAGCACGCCCGCGCTGCGTTGCCGCTCTCTCGAGATATCGCGAGCGTGACGCTCGACCTAACTGCTCCAGTTTATCCCTTTAATTGCCTTTTTTTCTGGAGACTGGCTTTAAGCGCTCCCGCCATATCTCCTCACGTCGCAATTACGGAGACGTCTTATGATAAATCTGCCGTAATTTGCATGAGATAGCATACGCTCTCAACTTTCACGCGAAGCTTCCTACTCTTGTCGTTTATTAAGTTAGGGAACGTTTCCAAGAATGAGAATGATCTATTTAACTACTAACTAGATAGCGTCCTCTCATTCCATTTATAATCGCTTTATAATTTTTCTCTCACAAGTGAACACGGGCGCGACTGTCCAAAACTTTCTCATTTTCACGTGAACGTGCAAGTGGAAACTTTAAAAAGTACGTAAGCATACAATATTTGAAACAATTTGCAAACAACAATTTCGCGCTCATACAATTTTTCTGTGCGGAAATAAGACGGTAAGAGGCAAACAAAACAGACGGCACAATCTCCGTGTTGCAACGCGGCGAATCGGCGGCCGACACCCCAAGGCTTCGTCGGTGCGCTCGCCAATCTCGAAATTTTTTCAGGCTATGCCTGCGAGTGGAGCGGAGGTAGAAATTGTAAAGTCAGCGTAGCGCCCTGCGGACTACGACGGCGGCTATTTGTCGAACGATGCGCCAAAACATCGCATCGCAATCGCACGGAAAAATTATTCCCCGCTAGATTGCTACTCTCCCCTTTTGAAGGTGCATTTACTTTGCAGGTTGGGATTTCTGTATTGTGCGGTGCACGGGATAGAGTTTGTATTATCTTTTTGGCAACCGATTCGATGCCGTCGCTCATTCCATTCAATGCGAAAATATTTTAATGGAAAACCGAATCTTTATAAATGAGAAAACAATATACGATACAATAAAACGATTTTGTTGAATTTTGTTATGTTTTTTAAACAAATTATAATGTCTCGTAATATTTTTATTGTTGACCCCTTTTATCTTACGATGTACAAATTTTATTGAAGATATATGATATAACATTATAATGTAATGTTTCAAAGTTAGTGAACAATGTTATATAATATTCAGTAAAAATATTTAAAATGAATATGAAGGTATCTACTGTATGTAATTCATAAAGTCAAAAACAACTGAATCTGCACTAATAGTTACTACGGTGTGAATATAATTTTCATTTAGCTTTGAAAACGGTTTCATATTTGTCAGTCTAGAAATCGCTTCACATGCTTTGTTACGAAATTAATTCTCTAAGAGAAAGCTCCATTGTGTGCCATAATACCGGCTGTTATAGTTTTTGACGTCTGACTGGCCGGCCAACGTCATCACAATTCCGAATATCCGCCCGGTTACGTTCAGACAATCTCTTCTAAATGCTTTTAAAGCTGTTTTAAATTGATTAAAACCATTCTTCTCGACGTAACCAGAATAACGTTTTTAATTTTTCATGTACCTGAGTTCAATATAATATTTTTGTAGAGCACCGAGCAGAATGTTTCACGTTTACCCACGTCTCCTTCTTTTACGTCCAGGCAATTCAGCTTCACTAACTGTTTGCTTTACTAAAAGCTTTTCGATTCAGTTTAATATCGACAACGATCGTTTATAATCAAACGGAGAGTCCATCAAAATAATCATTTGCTTTATGAGAGCATTGATGATATGTGACATTCGATTCGGTAATTAATGCAAATCAATGGGTGGGACGTGCGATTGATTCTGGACTAGCTGAAAGCCGATCAATTACGTTAATGAGCTCTGAGGATCCGTATCGCTGACGTTTCAATATTATGCAAATGTTCGCGCTTATTTCTGGGTGAGAATACCACACAACCTTGGGCCGTACCGCATCGTTCGATTTGATCGTGTACATGATTTTGTATTTGATGATTATACCGCTTTAATAGAACATAAACGTGGGCTTTCATTACGGTTTGTTATTAACAATTTTGATGTTTTGCAAATATGTTTGAGTAATAATTCCGTTTTAATTAAATGTTAAAAAGAGAAATGGAAGTAAAAGTGTAATAGATATAGAAAAATGAATGTAAAACTTACCCCAATTTTAAATTTATATCCCTACGATTCCGGGTAAAGGTAATTCTGTGTATAAACAAAAACACATTTAGAAGAGAAAAAAGAAGTATGAATCATGCAGACACTTCTTTCCGGGTATTTGAATGGCTAGATTTTAATATTTTATTAGTACACATAACCTATATACTGATATACTTTTACAACCTACACATAGATTTTGGTGCTAGTTGTTGTATTTTTAAACGACCTCTTATAGCGATCAAATCTTATGAATTCAATCGATTTCATATTGTGTAGACGGTTTGTTGTATTTCATATTGTGTATATCCTATAGACCTAAGAGACAAATTTCGCCTGTAACTTGCAAACTTGTGAAGCACCATAATCGGATTAGTGTGGCTGTTGAGCCATTATAATAATATCACCAGTCAATTCCGAAAATAGCATGACTTCCTACAAATATTCGGTCACCCGGAACTCGTAAAATCACATATAATTAGCGGGTGACTAATTCTTTTGCTTCCTTATTAATTTCCGAAGTGGAAAAGAAACATATAAGTTACACTTAGGTTTGGTTAAAAAAACGCTTAAGTTAGTGTTTTCAAAACTCCGATGGTATACAATGTATTTGTATTTAGATATTATATTATTAAACCTGGCGGCATCGAACAAAATGAATATTAATAACAAATTTTATATTTTAATTCATTTCAATAAATATAATTAAAATTTAGATTTTACGTTTAATTATAATGTAGCAATAATTATTCATGTTACGTTACATGATATAGGAGTTACAAATAGGAAATACGCGAAGCCGGAAGAAGGCAAGGCAACGGTATTTCTCGGAAAATAAAGTACGAGTATAAATGTCTATGTGCTGGTAGGCTGGAAGGTTTTAACCATATAGTATGATGAATTATAATGCAACAATAGAGTACATATGTATGTCAATAAAAACTATATTTAAACCACAAACGCTAATTAAAAAGAAACTAATATTCTAAATGCGAAAGTTTGTGAAGAGTTGTGTGTTAGTCTTTCAAGCTAAAACTATTGATTAGATATAAATTTAATTGGCACACACATAGATTATAGCCTGGATTAACACTTAGAATACATTTTATTGTAAAACAACTCAAGTGTGTGGAACCGCAGGAAAAAGCTAGTACAAAATAAGTAACATAAGCTTAAAACGTTAAACCATAAACCATAACATAAACTCCTCGCGCTATAATTTAACTATATATACTTAGGATCGTAATTAAATTAAGCTTTTTTTACATAATTGAATGTATAATATTGATATTTATTTATAGGTTAAATTGCAGAAAAATACGACGAAATAAATGAAGTACTCGTACTATGGTTCAATAAAAGCTCCTTTCACACATTCAAAAGACGTAAATGGCCGTATTAGTTCATGAACATTATAGATCCACGAATCTGACGTAATAGTTGAAATTGATACGTAGAAGCTGGTAACACTGCACATGGTAAGCGGATCAGAGTAGCTAATGAGTGACTTTGTATGGGCGATCAATATTATGCAAATGCTATCAGCTAGTTGCTTGCAGGCATCCAATCATTAAGGACTCTAGATTCTATGACCTCTATGACAGTATATTGTTATGTTGGAGCTAATAAATTTATTATATATAAATTGTGCTCATATCGACGCCCGACGACGACTTGATCCGTGGCGGAGCGGCCACCATATTGGTGGGTTCCGGGTTCGGTCTCCGACCAGTTAGATATCTAAATTAGATGATAATGACGATAATTGATGATGAATTTAGATTCTGTTTTTGATCTGAGCGTTTATTTATTTGTCTAAGAGTATGCTTGGTACCCACGATACAGGAGAAAATCTAAGTATGGAGCTATGAGTATAAAATGCGTAAGATATCGAAGATTATTTAGAATATTATTACCCTTCATTTTTTTATAGTAGGTTCCTACATACATTTGTGTTATATATCAGTACTGATAGTTTTCTATATCTTATCGAACAATTTAACAACACTTTTATATTTTCTAACATCGATAAACAGATATTTTAATAGACTTGTCATGCATTAGATGTCAGTTGTAATTATTTATAATATTATAGAGATATATTATCTGAAGATCCATTATGTAGTGTTTTTTTATTGGTTGACGCTTAAGAATCAACTGAAGCAGTTCTACAGCAGTCAATAAAATTATCAGTATTCGTTTACTGGAGGTATTCTCTTATCACATTTCATATTATTAAGTACAACTAGATGAAAATCCGACGTCGCTTACGTCGTCGTCGACGTCGCTGACGTCGATGTCGCTTACGTCGAAACGTCTAAACTTAATGAAATGAATACGGAAAAAACAATAATACTGCATTTATTTATTCTGATTGCTCTCTCTGCCATCTCGACTCATATATACTGTGTCTTCACTGGCGCTGAAGGACAGTGATGCGTTCGTAGACAATATGGCGGAACTCCGCCGCACCGGACGGAATTTTACGGATATTTTTGAAGTGTAACTTCATTGCTCTTAGGGCATACAATTTAAACGGATGTAACGTGACACGAAAACGGGGGACGGAAATACGTGCATTTACATTATCTCTTCTTTAATGATTTTTATGGCCTAAATCAGGCTGAAGGGAATGAAGCTATTCTTGCCTTTCAGATTAATTTACATTAATGTTAGTATGTAATTATATTCGTATGTATTAATTTATAAAGAAACATTTTGTGATAAATTGTTAAATTGTTCTATATTAAGCAATTGTAGTAGCAGTTCAGAGTAAGTAATATATTTATTATCTCTCCGTTAATTTACAATTTTTAAAAACTTTAATGTGCCAAAGAAGTTTCACTTCTGACATTGTACTTTGTACGCACGTACTTTTTTATGTTCTATTACTTAGGTAAAAATTCAATCGAGTCTATATTACCTATTGATCTAGAAATATAAGAAGATAGAAGATGGATTGCTAGCAAATGTCAAGTACTGGTAAATTAGTGCTATAAATTATTTCTGCGATTATCACCAAGACTTATTGTGTGGTCGTCATTGATAGAAGCTCAAACTCTGGCAGAATTAGCATAATATTGAACATCAATACAACTGTGCTCGTTAGCTGGACTTAGGTACCCGCTTATCATGTTCAATATTAGCAATGAAAATGATAACTCTAACTATAGATTTACTGTGTAATTATTGCAAAAGTTCTTCAGACTTCCAGAATTACATAATGACGTTTAATTGTATAAAGGTTAAAATAATTCCAATCGTGATCGATCGTGAATTATCGTAGATGTAGTGCTTCCGCTAAAAATATAATCATTATGTTATTCACTATAGAATTAGTAGTATGGTTTCAAATTCTGAATTGAAACAGAATTCTACTAGTATTTTTACATACTGTGTATATTGCAGAAACTAAATGTTTGTACTAATATTCGAAAGCTTTTAAAACAATTTTTATTTGAACTGCAGAGAGATTTCTAGTAACACACGTTCAATAAATAACATTACAATATCTCCGTCGAGCAAACATAAAAACCATATCCACTCAGCTTCGGATATAGACCTCGGAACTGTACGCGTTCACTTACAATATCCCACTTACGTGCAATAAACTGTATCAAACAAATAAAGGACTACCATAAGCACTCTTGTTAGATGTAATATCACGTTAGTAGTCATAAAAACCGGCTAAGTGCGACTCAGACTCGCGCACGATGGGTTTTGTACCATTTATTAAAAAAAAACGGCAAGTCATTTTTGTTGTATAGTAACCCCCCACAAATATTAATTTATTCTGATTTTATTTGTTCTTGCAACAGAAATAAATTATCTGTGAAAATTTCAACAGTCTAGCTATCACGGTTCATAAGATACAGTCTGGTGATAGACATCCGGACAGATGGACAGCGGAGTCTTAGTAATAGGGTCTCGTTTTTGCCCTTTGGATACGGAACCCTAAAAACTACGCCGATAGAGTGTAAACAAGGGTAGGGTAAGATAACTACGGTGGAACCCCTTCCGCAAGGGTATAGTTCCTCTCACTTGCCGCAGCAGCATTGTATTTGATGTCCAACTGACGCAGACTGTCAGTATTGACAGTACAGCACTGATAATTGTGGCCTGTATTCGCAGGGGACGGGAAATATTTGTGTGACAATCAAATATTTGTATTTTGCTCGTTTGCTGTTGAATTCATCATGTTATATACATACATATATGGAGCCTAGTTGTTGTTTAAATTCAGTCGTGTATATGTGGAACGATTTTAATATAGCATTGTATCGAGGAGTCGGTAATTTAAAGTGTATTACATAAAACTTTATTTTTTTCTAAAGTAGAAACAAATATTTCATCCTCCTCGTGCTATGATCAATGCTGAATACAGTCAACCTAAATCTGAGATAAATCATTGCTGCTCCTACAAATCAAAAAACCTACACTCTTTAACTAAAACACCTTGCACTTGTAAATACTATATATTTAAGACGGCTGTGCCGCTAAAGTCAAACCACGACGAGAAAATCATTTTCAAAATTATTTTACTTTCATAGACATGTTTTATATAGTGTTACTAGGCTAGGAACACAGTTCAAAGCAATGTTAGGTACATAACACGTACGTAGATAAACACTGCTATAATGTAAGGCGATTGTAGGCAATGTCCACTAAATACTTAAAAAAGATGTAGACCGCAATGCACCAAAGTAAATGACGTGGCTTCTTGTAGGGCGACACTGACTCGGTCGTTTATCAAAGTCAATATCGGCTGTCGACACTCAGCCACACATATTATAGCAAGTGCCCTATTACTTGCACGCTGTAATACGTGGGCCAAGTTCATTGTGCCGGATTTTATGTATTTTAGTTTACTGGCCTGATTGCGCCTATTTCTAATTTATTACGCCGGGGGACGGTTTTGTTAGCTACGTACTAACTTATTGTAGCGTTCATGGCTGTGACTTGTTGGAATAGATTGAGTGTTAGTCATGAATATAAGTCATTTTCTAAGTGTTAAAGATACTAGTTGATTTGTAGAATGTTTTATAATTCTTGTTAACAACGTTGTATAATTCTTGTATGCATCTCCAGTGTAATTTTAATTGAAATTAAAAAATATATGTATATTTTATTATCAATATTTAAATGACTGTACATTTATAGTAATTTTGTAAAACTTTTGAATTTATATTATTTGATGGATTGTTGGCTCAAAAAAATTCCTGTTCATTTAAAAACTACTAAAAATAATTTATTGGGTAGTCTATTACATATTTTACACTTTTATAAATTTTAACAAGCCCGTAGGTTCTAAGGTAGATAGACGGCCTTAAATGTCACATTTTTCAATAATTTAACAAAAGAAAAGTACAAATTATACTAACATTCATACATAATACATTATGATCGGTTATAAAATGGTAAATTGATAAGAAGCATAATTTTGGTAATAGCATAATAATGACAGCATTTGAACAACATGTTGGATCAACAAATAGGGCCGCAAGCAATATGTACTTAAGTACCCTTCGATCATATACTCGTACGGAACGCTTCCTTTGACTTGTAAACTTGCCAGACTGACTACATACACATAATGTCTACACATAAGTTACTAAGTCTGACTGTTTTTATAATAAATGTCAATTTAGACTTAACTGTGCAATGAAAACAAATATAAAAATATTTTTACGATGAAATCAGTTTTAGCCGATACGTATTTGTTTCTTATTTTGTCACCTTTCTATTGGTCAATATTTATAGACCTTTATTGAATGTTGTATTTTGTGTGAGTATTCAAGTAACAAAATAAGCATGTAGTCTACTTCACTATATTATTCCTATTAGCCAAGATGAGATTTTAGTCAAACTTAAGGTCAGCAAAACTTGCATTGCCTCGTTTCCTTAACAAGATGCAACCTGATCTATTCACTTTTAAGTTATCGATACTCCCACATAAAAATACAATAAAAACAGTAATAAAATTCTACAATAGCTGCATAGGAAGTCATTCAGTAAATAATATTACATTTAAGTTTAGTATCTTAAGTACATCATAGTTACATTGAAGCATAACGCATGTAGTTGAACCTATTTGAATAAAACAAAGTAAACACGGCCGTGCATAACGGAACGCGGCATTTGACAGGAAAGAATAAAGCACATGGTAAGAAACAATACAACGTGCAATACTGACATAAATCAAATTTTTGTATTCGTATCGTCTCGATATTTCTAATATTAAAAGTCTTGTCGGGTCCCGCGTTATAAGATCGCCGCTTGTGTCGTGGCAGCAATGATACTATACGTATAGAACTTAGATAGTTTGTGTTCAATGATTCTTCTCCATTCTAAATAATATGAAAATCCTAGCCTACTTCAAATGGTCAATATACCTATATCTATAGCTAGGGTTATAAGAAGGCTCTCGTGCAGGCCATAATCTGGATTAGATCAAAGTAAAGGGTACCTGTCTTGTCAGAGTCATCGTAAGAAATGAATAGGCGACATTGTCAAAAAAATCTACTATATTCCTCATCACATAGACAATTGCAGTTAATCTTGCAACCCCCTTTATTGAGAAGGACTTCGATTTTTCAGGGTCTAATGAATGGATAAACTATAACTGCGCTAATTGTTATACTTTTCAATGTTACTCTTGTAGTCCGTGTTGATATCTCCGCACTCTTACAAGAATTTTGTTGCTGCCAACTATTAAAAATAGAAAGACATGGAAGCGTTCAGTTGTCATATTTCACGCTTCGGTCGATGTATAAACACGTTCTCCGTTCAATCATCCGGCGATAGGCGGCGCCAGTATACGAATAAATCAAGCCTCTCACTTTTTCACCTGCCACGCACAAAAGCTTTCGCACTGAAACTTGATTCGGGTTATTCCTGACGAAATATCAGCCTATTTGTTATACTATTGATACGGGCGCACGTGCGCCGCGTAAGTTTGTACTTGTTGACGAAAGGGATTGAGTGGGAATTGCTTCCCGACAATGTGCATGGAATGTTGTTAAGCGTTCGGCAAACGGTTTGCAGTTATCACGTCCAGTTTAGAGCTTTTACACTTTTGCTGCGAAACATAGACCTGTTTAACGACTTACTTAGAGATCTATTTCGAATAAAATAAAATCAAAATGATGCTTAAATTTATAACGTACGTTTCGTTAATAATTACTAATTTCTAGTAGAATACGAGTATACTTGTAATACGTATTGTATTTGGTTATTGATTGGTTGTTTTTGTAGTTATACCAGTATAAGCAATTAGTAATCATAGTCGGAAATGGTAATCAGGCTTCAGATTAAATTTAAAAGTTCTCCATCATACACGAACGAAATTTATGCTTACAACTAAAACTTTGTATGCCATTAAACAACTATTTTTAACATCTGCATTGTAATAAATCAATTATATCATAAAAACAGATACCTATTGATAGCATAATCCTACACTATCTAGTCTAAAGCGCTCAGTGCGGTGAGGGTAAGTGCCTATTTGATCCTCCGTAGCCACTTATGTGCGATGCGGCCGATAGGGTGATCCGAGGCGACGTGTGCGTAGCTGAGAATATGTTAGCGCCGAGCAGACTGCGCCTGTCTACTTGTAAAGGAGTTGTGCAAATTTAATGGGTGTTTCATAAGAGCTAGCGGTATTTTGGAAATTTTAACGTTATTGTAAGATTTTTTAGATAACGTACACGTTAAGGTATGTTGTCGGAAGAATTTCAATACTTTTAAATTTTGTTAGAGATGATCTAAATTCAATCGGAAGGTCACTAGTGCTCTACAGCTCATAAACATATTTAGTAATAATATAACGACATATTGCAGTAAGAAATAAAAGTAAATGGAGAATTATTTAAAAGTTAATTGTTTTCATAGATATAACAAACACTCGTGGTTATAACAAACCAGACTCAATCACATATATTGTTATAATATATGAAAACTGAGTCTATGAGTCTAGAAACATAATATTTTACACTAAGATACTATAAAGTCCATGATAGATAAAGTCCATGAGCATTACGATTTCTTTTCGTTACTTTTTTTAACTAAATATGGAATGATTTTCTTTTTTATTCCTATTACAATAACTTTTATACATTCAATTACGTATAATAATAACGTATTTGAACATAAATCATAACATATTGCATAAACGTATCCAGTAATATCAAATATAACTAAAATGAAACACCTAAATGGAGTTCCGAAATTTCATGAGTACTGCCTAATCGTCTGAGGAGGGTCTAATAACTGAATCAAATTTACATAAACAGAGTGGTGTCTTGCGGCTGTTATCATTCAATTAAATAAGATTTTGCGATACCGAAACTACACCTGTTAGCGAACTACCAGTTGTTTCATTTGGATTCAAATCAAATAGTTATAAAGAGGCAATCTTCAACCAAAATCCTGTCTTAAGATCGTGGTCGTAAAGACCATAGAAAGCTATAGTTGATTTTAATTACTATGGCTATTCGTGCAAAACCGTTGAACCGGTCTATTATCGCATCGGTTGGTATCACGCCATAATTTACAATAATATGTTTATGTTGTTAGAAAATTATTAACAGAAGTCGTAACATTGTTATTTATTTTTTATCGTTATGGGTAGGTATGTATGTTGTAACAATATTACTTGAATAAAAAAAAAATAGTTCGTGCACACTCATTAACTATAATTTTCTTAATTAATCAAAACTACTTAACACAATTCAAAATCCAGAAAATGCTGTAGTATTCTATCTCACGATAGGTTATAAATTCCAAGATTAAATTTTCAAGAATCCAATTATTAAAGGTTTAATTACGTATTAACAACATAAATATCATTTATTACTTCCTTCCACAATAAAGGAAAACACTCGTATTGTCGTCATAGGTGTAAGCGCTTATCTGCATTTGACCGGCGATATGGAATATTACCTAAAACCCTCCTGTTTTTAGAAAAAAACTCATCCTCAACAATTTCACAGGAACAGGTTAATGATGGTCATAAAATAAATAATTATCTGTCAGTACATAGTCGGTTACACATACATATAAAAATGAGGACATGTCTGTACATCGCGTATATTTCTAAATAAAGTGTAAATGCACTTAAACAAAAACAATATTTATCTGTTTTAAGAAAATTTATAGGTCATAAGTCAAGTCTTTTTTCTTTCATTAAATACCATATCCTCTATATACAGTCATTGCAATTTTAATTCATGTTACATTTTTTAAAGCTGGTTAAGCGCGGGGCTAATGACAAATATAAATTAAAATACCGTTTGGAGTTAAAAACCAGAAATGCGAGTACACGTCTTACAGCCAACGTAAAAAATAAGTAATAATATACATGAGCGTATTTATAAATAGTTTTATTTGGTAAAAACATACGATAGTGCTCGAGGCGAATAGAACGTGACCTACCGCACCAACCTATAACGTAGCTTATTAGTAGATTATCCTGCCTAGTGTCATGTTTCTGTCGGTATAATGTTGTTAAAACTACGTATAAAAGGCCTCGCAAACTGTATCAACTGTTAAACCTTGTGTGGTAGAACGATTTTAGAAACTGTTGTAGGTGCCGGAAATTAGTATATAAATTTATTTTATAATTGGATTTCCTTTATAGTTACTTTTTGATATATGAATAAAAACTTACTAATATTATAAGGGCAAAGGTTTGTGGGGATGTATGTGTGTTTGTCTCTCTTTTGTGCAAACGTCACAAGTTGGATTTCGCTGAAATTAGGCACACAGATAGTTTATGACCTGGGATAAAACTTAGAATACTCAATAGTGTGGTAAATGTGACCGAAGCGTACGGAGCCGCGGCAATAAGCTTATTGATTATAATATTATCGGTTTTTTACGTAAAAATATTGTTCATGCGTTACAGTCTTTATTCCTGGATACAAATCTTAAATCGAAGAACTAAGTTAGGGGACATTTATTACATAAATAAAATATGTTTGTCGAACATCGAATGACTTTCAGAAGTAAACTGATTCGCTTTTATTTAGAAGTCTCCGACTGATATGGATGGGCATATTACGTGGAGGCACGACAAAAACTTTTGATATTTTCGACAATAAATCTCAAAAAGGGCATTCGCGATGTTATATTATCGATGGCAGATCAGTTTCACTTACCCCGGGAAGGTAATACGAGATTATCCTGAAATCTATCAAAACTTTTGTCGAGATATCAATTTTATTGAAACAACAAGGATTTGTAAGCATTTCCAATGACTGATTGAATTGAGAGATTACACTAGATATTTATCTTTTGTACTCAACAATATGTTACAAACAAGTCACGACAGAAAAACGAGACGCAGCTTACAGCGTTTTGACAGCTTGTGATCCGAGGGTCCGACCCCATGATACATTCGCTTCAGCGTTAAGACTTAAAATAGATACATATAGTTTAAAACACCACGTAATTTCACTGAAAATTTATTGAATATACAATATTTGAATGTTTTATGGCCTTCGACTGAAGCTAGAAAAACTCAGTCATAACGCAGTGTCTGTTGTAACATTTTGGATGGTGTTGATGTCCGTTCTTTTTAGTCATTCAATTTTTTTTCCAATTGTAACAAAATTGTGAGGTAATTAATATATTTTTACGCAAAATAATATTTATAAATCGTTTATAAAAATGTTGAGATACTTGTTTTATATTAAACAACATTACAAAAGAACAATGTATTGACTAACAAATGTGCCACCATTGTAAGAGAAAATATTTCAATCTAATAAAACATAGCATCATATCACCTTATGTAAAATCAGTTACGATAAATATTGTATATTAATGTAGTACATCACAATACAAAAATGTCTCTGCTTTGTATATTTACGATACGCATCGATACGACATATTTTTATACGAGAAATATCGTAGAGGTTATAATTTTAAAAGACATTATGGCTACTGTAACAAATTATTTTTGCAGTTTGTGGTTATCCTCAACTTACTCGAAACACTAGTATACTTATCTATTGCAGTATTGTTGTTTATCACATTGTTTTTCTGTGGATGCATTTCCGTAGATTACATTGTACTGCATTGTTAGTTTAAAATGAGATTTTGTGTGAAGAAATACAACTACAGTTGGAATACAATTTTATAAAGGAGGAAACGTATTGTTTAGTACTAGGTAGTCATCCGTCACCAACTTCGTATTCGGAAGCGCAAACATTTAGCATAAATCATTAATTTTATATGATAAAATTAAACATATTTTTATAACAGTTTGTGATTTTAACATATTGTGCACTTTTGCACTGGATTAAGAACGAAAAGTAATTAAAAAAATAGAGGTAAAAATTAAAAAATATTTGAAAACCTCAAAATGGTGCAAAAAGAGCGCTTCTTTTATTCAGCGGTCTATTGGCGAATTATTTAGTTTTTTAAATGTCTATATGCAACGGAGACTAGGTCCTATTTTTAGTAGGTAACATATTTGTCTTATTGCTTGGTTGAATTGGGAAATAATTTCCACAGTACACTTTTGAATTTTTAATGTCGGATAATATAGTACCTTACAAAACAATATGATTTCATATAAATTATATTTGATGCATTCGCGTTAGAATACTGATCCTGCTCTCATAATAATAGTGGTACTAAAATAGCTAATTACCTGCACACGTTACGTCTTGACACTTGTCACTGTTGCGCTCATGGAAAATTAATCCGTAATTACCCACCAACCAACGCAATTTCTCTAATTTAGGTTCTCCATAATGCAATACTTGTCGGCCGCGGCCATTAAAATGCAAATAGACAGATGAATAAGCACTGATTGACCAATATTAATAATCACACAATGCCAAATGTCACACCTACGCTGACTGTGTATATTTCAGTTGTCAAACGATTTGACAATAAATCGTTTGGTTAGTGGTTAATAAGTAGGTACAAGTTCGCGCAATCGA
>DWLI01000280.1:0-24218 GCA_018249915.1 Cecropterus dorantes dorantes
CCACATATTGTGGGTACCCGTAACATATTAAAATGTACTTAGTACTTAACCACACACCAAAACAGGGATGAAGAAATTCCGATTAATGATAATTCCGGATTGTAATATGTTATGCAAGTAGTACTTTTTAGACGAAGTCATATTTAATTAACCATAAAACGCATTCTTTTTATAAATGTACTAGTATTTGAAAATTCAACTTGCATTTAAATTCTAATTATAAAATTTCAAACACGCAGAATTTGAGTATTGCTATCAGTATTAACAAAACTCAAGAAGCTGTTGATGTTCGGTCCAAAATTTTATACGACGTTGCTTTCGATCACTAATAGGATCGTTGCATTACTATATGAATTACTATTATGAATGGATATTCATAATAGTGTTTTGTATAAGTATCTACTATTTATCGAATCAAAATTCCCACGGACGACGGAAACGGAACATTTAATTACTTCCACACTAAATAACATCAGATGCAGCCAAGGGCGGCGTAAATAACCCCGAGGAGAGCATTTGACATATTTATGGATTACTATCAGAACTGTGCTTCGCTACGTGACAAAAAAAATAGATTTTACTCGTTAACTGTTGGAGATACATGAAAAGTGATAAAGACCTCCGGAAATAAAATTAAGTTAACCTCGTATATGTTGTCAAAAGTTTGCAATTTCTAGGGTTCTTTTTTTATTTAAAATTGAAATATGCAAGTCTGAAACCAAATGGCGTAGCGATGTCACTGAAATAGTCGTCATCTTTAAATAGCTAAAAATATCAAAATCAAAAGTAGCCTTCATACTCGTATACTGACAAACTGGTCAGTACAATAAGCTACATCCATGCAAAATTTCATGTAAATCTGGCCAGTGGTTCTTGCATGATAGAGTAACACAAATACATTACACACCATCTCATTTTTATATAAGTATTAGTATTTATTGGAAGGGCAGCTGCCCTCCTTGGTGATGACAACTTTTAAAAAACTACTGTGTATTACGTTGTTTAAAGGATGAGCAGCTAACCCATCTTCGTGGCATCGCCAATAATTAACCAACATCGAATGAAATGCACAGAGAATATTTAAATATACGTATGTATTTGCCGTTCAGAAGTATTATTATTTAAAACTCGATTAAGACCTGGAAAATGCAAGTAATCGATACTAGCGTAAGCGAGTGCTGTGAATTATGCACGCGGGGGTTAATTATTAATGTTAACTTACTTAGTGCTAATACTGCGTAATATTATGTCAATTAGTCTCACAACAGATTATGTCATTTAACAACGGAAAATGGCTATGTAATTTGAAGTTAGACGTCTGTGTTATGTCCGTACTCTATCATCGTCATTATCAGCACATTACTGTACCAATGGACACGGGACTCCTATCGAAATCCCGTCCCTATTGAGCGGAATAAAGTCGAATATGTGAATATTAAAATGTTTATTATATTAGCAATTCGTTTCTCCCATAGTTTCCTTTCCGTTTCGAATTTGACAACCCTAAATTTTTAAACAATACGCAATTTACTATTTTGCCAATGTAATCTAGATTGGGCTACAAATTATAGCTATTTTCTAAGCTTATTTTCTTTTCATTTCATAAAAAGGCCCTTAATCGATTTTGATGGAACTTTTACACAAAGACGAAGAAGGCACTCACTGCCTATTATTCACGCCAAAAAGGCTAGAAATAAATTGAAAATCCGCGCACGAATGCACTACGCACGCGTACAGAATCTCGTTCAGTGAGACCGTATATAGTAGTGTACATATATGTATGTAACATTTTCTGTATACTTGTTCGTCTATACAGTGAATGGCAAATGTGTTACGAATGTCACCTACATATACCTTCACACATAATACAGATCAAAGAATGAACTCGAAACATCGTATAATTGTTCAAGGGTCATAATTAAACTTACAAATTGTACCTAGACTTCAATTAAAATAAAATGAAAACGTGATTGAAAAAGTTTGTAGATAATTTAAACCATTTCAAAGTAAGTACATAAATAGATACTTGTTTTGAAAGCACCTCAATTATAAGAGGTTGTTCTGGGATTAATTTAAGTAAAATTACGCAATTTCTTTGCTCTTTATTTCCATATAGAGTACCACCACGCCAACAGCTACAATCAACCTTAGACCTTGAATTAGTGCCCCATAGAAAAGATGACAGATCACTTATACTTAGATACAGACACGTGTAAAGGCGTCTGTATGTCTCTACAAAAACCGGACAAGTGCGAGTCAATACCGTCAGAGTTTATGTCGTAGGTATTTTTACGTAGATAAACGGCTGCTAGACTAACGTACTGGCCGAGGTGCAAAGCATTTCGTGTTCAATCCTGTCAGGAAGGAATGATTTTAAATTGATTTAGCCACTAATTTGGATTCAGTGTTTGTGTACATACAATTTTTCGTCTGTAATACCAATATTATCACTAGATTTTTTCTGATTAAGAAATCAAGATTTGACTTCTTCGTTCATATCAATCATATTATTTATATATTTTTAACTGTTCAGTTGTGTTATATAGATAAAAAAAACTTATACCGCATTTACTTATTCGCGCGAATTATGGCGAGTGGACAAACGGACACGAATATGTAAACGGTCCAATAATGCGGCTAATGTTCACACAGTTGCAAATACCTAAACGGCTGCCCATGTTAATCTTAAGGCCGACGTATTTATCTCGCGGAACAATGCATCGAAGAGCGAGACGAATCATATATGCATGTGCAAATGGGGTGTAATAAAGTGTATGTACTGTACTCACTGTGTTTGATGACACACATCTTTGCTTTAATTTCGTTTACAGGGAGCCTCATTCGCACGCAACCGGTTTGACATCCGACGCGAAGCGGACAAAAGGTGTCTCCTTCGTTCATTTACGTCTAGTGTTTACTGTTACGTGAATATAATAATAAAAGAAAAACACACAAACATAACATTTATCGCTTATACAACAGATTTTATCTGCCTCCCATGGACGTCTTTAACCAAATTCAAACAGATAATTCCGTATGAATATGATGCGTTGTAAACACAAGGAATAAATTGGAACACCTACGCATTCATTTATATGGCGAAATGTTCCATGACATGACTGGGTACAATAATTATAAGGCGGAGGCGTTCCTACTCGTGAAATACGCATATTATACCACTTGTAGTGTATGCTTCGTATCGAAATAAAAATGCAAATTACAAATAGTTCTTGTTTGAAACATAGGTACTATGCGAACTGGATGTGCTTACTTCGTTAAGTACGCCTAATTTTGACTGTAGAAAACGACAATATTCTAAATTTTTCACTATATATTTTTTTAAAACCAACATAATTCCAAACTTCTGATGTTTTTAAAGTGTAAAGTTATTGATTCATGTAATGAGGACAATTGCGTCTCCCAAGATCGTTCATGATCTTATGTCGATATGATATCGTCGAATTAATGTCTTTGTAAAGAACCCTGCATCTCACAACAAAGCAGACTTCTCATTCAAACATTTTAATACGCGGTAGCGCATACTAATATTGCACTCATAGGTACTAAAATTGACACAGTCTCAGTGAAAAAGATTTTCATGGAAATACATGATACAAAATTATGCAATTATCTACCGTTAGGTCATAAAGTAGTTAGGTCGTATAGAAGATACCTACTTCATTAAATTGAATAATAAAACTACTCAAAAACGATTATTTTAAAAGAGAACCAGGTCAGCCAGGTGAAAATAAAACCATGCTTTATGTTTTTATTTAGAATGAATGAAGTTAGCATACAAATATTATTTACATTTGCCATTGACCAACAAAGACCATTGACCACGATGTAGTTAGCGAACCACGTCTTCAATCCTAGGCATTTTTGGATAAAAAAATTTGTATTTGGTATTTAAATTAAAATTGATGAATTTGTAATTGTGCCATTATTCACGCAAAACAGCGATATTCAAAATCTAATTTATACACATAGAAGTAGAAGAGAGCGAGAACGCTTATCTAATTTATTCCTAGACCTCATACGTAATAAATCCACATAACTTTGTGTCAAATAGACAAGGAGTTGTGGTGTCTCACCGATGAAATTCAATGGAATAGATATACCTGCTGCCGTGAGCAGTGTATAACGGAGCGGTTTGAAACCGACGTATCGATTGGGCCGTCACAACCTATGTTCCTTTTTTAGCGCCCCGCGAGAGCTTTCAGTAGGTATAATTTCCCAACAAAAACGTAATGCATTTATGTTAAAAGCCCCCCGTTGTGGGCTTATAAATGAGTAGGTATGATATTGCCTACACTGCATTTGAATTAGACAGACAAACAGACTTATTATACGGTACGAAATTTAATTATTGTAGTTAAATATATGCTACATGCATAGTACAAAAGTAAATTAGTTGGGAATTCAACTTATTTGAAAATAAGCGGTAATGGACACCATCAGATAAACACCAGACGCATGTTTACTTACTATTTCATTTTTTTATCACTTACATACCTATTATAAACTAGCAACATTGTTAAAACATTTAGAACACAAAAACCCGGCTGCGTAAAACGATTTATTTATGTTCAAAATGATATATTTAATTTAACGCTTTCAAATAATTTTATAATAAATTAATTTATAATTAATAAGTCGTCCCTTCCCCCTCTTTTTTCCCTTTTTGCTGGCGCCATTTTTGAAAATTATACAGCCTATGTCACTTTCCAAACAGAGACGATTCTAATAATATGAACGTCACAATCTATTAAGCTATTTAGGCTGTAGCGCAAAGAAATGGACATACATACAAACAATCCTACTTTTAGTTTTATTTTTTAAAACACAATTAGTACGGAGGTGGGAATTATACATAGTTAAATCTTCGTAGTAAGTACCTACTATATACTTAATTAGAGACTCAGAAATCTAGAGCTCGCATTAGTAGCTGCGTGGTAATTAAATTTAACGTAAAGTATAACATATGTACACACAGTATGAATTATATTAGTATCTACTCTTAGAGTGTACACTAGAGACAATTCTAAGGAACATACGTATGTAGATACGTAGTATCCCGTATTTCTTACCGCAGACATTTTGTTCAGTAGATAAGTAGGAATACAAAGTAGCCTTTGTATGTGGCAATTTTTATTAAAATCATCGAGTCTTACCTAAGTTTGTTTTATTTACACTCTTCTTTACAGTTTTTGTTTCTCTACGGGGCCGTATGTCTTCACATCTGGTATCTATAGTTTAGTATTATAGTAAGTGCTGTACGACTCGAATCTTCCGAAAAGACTGTTATTTCGCTTGTAATTTTGTATAGGTACCTCGAGACACGAGACAGACAAGGACAAAATCAAAATTCAATAAAGAATTAATAACAAAACATGTGTAACAACTTACAGGTAAAGTATGTTCTATTTGAATAACATAACTTCGATGCACGATTGATTGTTATTAATTCGTGTTGCGTTAATAGGTAACGCGGGGGGCGAATAGGGAGAGTGGGTGGCCAGACCCTCTACCTACCGGGGTAGTTCGGCTACCAATAACAACGATTCAATTTATGTTCGAGTATTGATATTTTATTTCCACTCCGCCAGTGAGATATGAGCGGTTATATCTATATCGTGTATCACTGTTCTGTTTCCATTCTATGAATTGCGCTCTATCTAGCAAATTACTCATGCAGCAATTTATTCTATTTGTATCGTACAAGAACAACAGAAATATGTACCTACAATATCTAATATGTATTGAAGTTTGTAACTGATTTGTCTGAATAAATATATTGTCAGATAGGGTACTGAGTTGACCTTCACTATAAAACTATCCGCGAATGGAATATAGGTAGGTAACTAATAGCTTGGCGCCAACTATTACATTAGGCGCCAAATTGAGATGACGATTTAAACGAAATCATATTACTAGCAACCTATATTGAGAACGTATCTAAGTCATCATTCAAATAATTCTAATATCATAATAGAAGTAGAAAGTTTGTTATTGGTTAATAAATGAAAATCAACTACGTTTATAAAATATTTCAGAGTTTTAATATAAAATTTAATTAAATACCTTAGACAGGTATATTAAAGTGTAATGTAATAGACGCTTATTACTATTATTTAAGAATCATTCATCATTAAGGTATTCAATATTAAGTTTTACAAGTCTGTTACGTTTCTGTTTTGTTGTCATTAAGCTCAAATATATAATATTTGAGATAAGAGTATTATGCATCCATAATTCTCATGTTTTAAATATAACTATTCAATGAAACTAAATATCATGAAGATGAAATTATTTTAGACAATATATTAATGACATGCCAGAAATTAAAACAGGTAAGTATTTTATATTGATTTATTTTCAAGGATGTAATCTTAGATTTTAGTGTATTTCTTAGTGGAAATAAGTTAACAACGACTGGTTGTATTATATTTTTGATATATAGTGTTGTATTATATAATGATGAACAATTGTTTGAAAGTTGTTACGCAGTTTCCTACATTACTTTTATTGAAATATACAAAATTGCATTTATTCAGGTGACCTACATCGCTCTCGTAACAGAATAAACAGGTCGGGTGCGGCTAGCACGCTATCTAGGTACCGGGCTGACGTCCACTTCGTACATATACATTTAACATACATGAGTAATCGATAAAATACGTATAGGTAGCTGCTATGTACACATATCTCTCGCGCTTTCGTGTCATGCCCCGTTCGTTCATCCATGT
The DNA here is from genome assembly GCA_018249915.1 of Cecropterus dorantes dorantes. Lineage (NCBI taxonomy): Eukaryota > Metazoa > Arthropoda > Insecta > Lepidoptera > Hesperiidae > Cecropterus > Cecropterus dorantes. The sequence goes on from DWLI01000280.1 coordinate 6,750, forward strand.
CCTATGATTACAGCTACGAATGAAGCGGGTAAATAAAAAATAAGAAATATTTATTTTACAAATGTAAAAATTTACATTACAAAATTTATAATTTATTCATCACGTTCATCAAGGTACTTAAGATAAACAATTAATAAGAAAATAAGTAAATAAATGAACACAGAAATCCATTATCGATTGCCACATCGATTTATTACCATAGATCCCCGGCACGTACGTTGTCTATAGATCTCAGCTGTCAGTGACATTTCGTCTTTTGGTGGAATCGTATTGTTGTATTTAGAAATGTGATGTGATGTGAAATTTGCACAATTTTGGCCTTCGAAATAACGTACTTATGTAACGATCTGTGTCTGAAACGCTAACGATGTTATTTATATACGTTAATGGATAAATAAAGGCTCTACAAGGAGGGATTTTGTGTCTAATCGTAATCGGGCAAAATATTTTTTTATTCGTAACGATGGTCTCGACTTTGCATCTTCAAGAAAAATATAACAAAAGTACGTCTGGATTTGAAAACCGACACAACGGTCTTGTATTCTCGTATCTACTGAGAACAAAATGATAAATGTGTTTTCCTTTTACAGTTCGGAAAAACTTCTGCTTTTATTTGAATATTCCTGAGCCTGGACTAGCTAGATCTATTTCTCAACGACTTCAGGATATGGGATTGGTAAGTTGATTGTGTATTTTTGCCGCCAAAATCATATTTTAATTTTAGATCTATAGACGTAGCAGTTTTTGGTTATGTATGTATAAAATAATGAGGACAAATTCACAAACCCCGAATACCATATCTTATCTCATTATTATTATGACACTCTAAATTTGGTTACATTATTTACGTTCTGTTCTAAGCCACACCAATAAATTGTAACTCACATTGAAGTACGCTTTTAAAGATATACTATTATTACGCTTAATTTAATTAAAATATCTATTAAACATACCTGATTCGCATTAAAATGTACATAATAAATTAAGTGTTATAGCCATAATTATTTAAAATAATTTTACTTTTTAAATTTTTATATTGACAATATGGAATGGAACGTGCACGAATAAACCGACCAATAGAAATCATTCGCCCTTCCATGCGAACGCAGCGCCGCCAGTGAGTGAGACACTAACTAAAGCAAAATATCTCCATCTTGTGTGACAGATTTGTGTTTGTTGTTACTTTTTCGATTTTACTTAGAAATTATAAATAAATGATATTGAAAAGTATTAAATTGAACTCGTAACTAATCAAACTTTACGTACTGTATTCATAAACGTGAACAATTAAAGTGTGAATTGTGATTCGTGGTAATTCTAGCAGTGACGAAGTGCCCGTCTCAGTGACTAGTATATAGTTACTTATTTTTGTGATAAGCGGCGCGCGGGGGCCTCGCGGACGGCTTTTGTGTAAGTATATACGCCGTTCGTTACCCACACGTGCGGGCTGGCACATCGATCGAGTCAGAATTGTTTAGAAAACAGTTTAAAACAGAGTTGTCCGACGGCCAGTTGGGCGCGTAGCTTGCGTTCGATTTTAGGTCATCTTTTGTATGCTCGCGTTAGAGCCGCCGCCGCAACGCGAAATGCAACGGGCCGAGGCCGCGCGCCGCGCTCGATCACGCTGCGCTGCACCATATCCATTTAAGAGCCGTTTGAAATGTAGTTTTCTTTGGCATAAGCGTGTGTATGCTTAATTTTTGACAGTTGATATTGCCTTATCGTCGTCAAGGAGATGTGGTTCTTAAGAGGAAGTCATTAGAGTCGAAATTGGGATGTTGTCCGGGGGTTGTGTTATTTTTTTGCGCGGGACGGTTGGCGCGAGTCGTCGGTGCGATGACTCGGGCCGGCGGCGTCTGTCCGCGGTCGCTACTCGCGGCCAGTATTTCGAGGAAAACTCGGCGAGTGTGCGGTGTGGTCGTGTCAGCCGGCTCGGAATTGCGTTCGCGCGCTTCTAATAAATGACTTCCTAGCAACAATCAGCACGATTGTCGTAGCAAAGCCCTCGGTCAGTTTGCCGCGTCCACTAGAAACGCCGCGTTGCATCATGCGCTCCACGTATAGCCGCGGTATTGCACCCGTGTTGCTGACTTTCACATTGCCCTCGACGATGTACACCCGTTTTACTATACCCACTGACAGTTCCAATTAGAGTTGCCAGTGAATTAATTTGATTGGTAATTACTTTAATTTTTTTCATCTGGCAACATAATTAATTAATTAAATTATTAATTTTTCCTTAAATAATCTTTAGTTAAAATATAATTATTAATTATGACATACTCTACTTAATAATATAATAATATGAGGTATTAAAACTTAATCACAAATCGGTGAGGGTAGTTACATCATACTGCTAAAAATACTACTAAAATGTGCAATGTTTATTCTCAAACAATTTGTCATGCACAAATAGCTTGTAATAAGTTTCAAATCTCATATAGAGCTCTTTTTGCTATGGTAACATGACATAGTAAACACTTTGATGCATTCCACTATGATGTTGCATTATAGGTACCAATTTTCTAGGTATCTTTAAAGTAGATATGATGATACATAATTTTTTTTTGTATGTATAGATTGCATAATTACAATTATTTAACACAATATTTATCACATACAAAATCTGTCCATAAATAATGTAAATCAAAATTAATAACTGGCTTGCCAAAAGTTGTCTAAAATTAAGTATTTAGAATTTAGCCAATTTTTCATTAATGTTTCAAAAATTATTGTGTATATTTTTAATCAATTAATTACCAGTTTTGTGAAAAGGAAAAATTAAAATGAAGTTATAACAATAATATCTAATACAATAAATAATTATAAAAGAAAATAGCTCTTCAATACACCTCTATTCTGAGACTTCTAAAAATATCATCATAATAGATACTATTTTTAAATAATCAATGGCTTTCATCTCACTGAATATAAAACATGTATTGTAGAAGCAATATATTGTTCTGTATTATGTCAATATATTACCACTCAAATCAAGAATTACAATGACTTGTGTGAAAATTTATTTAAATCTCCACCACCTATACCAGGTGGTAGGACTAGTGTACTGGGGAAGTTCTACTGCCATACTTATTTCTGGTGTGCAGCGTATTTGCATTTTGGTAGAAGGGTGTCATTTCCTGCTCACTCATATATGAGGTGACCATCTTATTCCTCGGGAGCAAAGACACATTAGTGGCCGAGTTCAGATAGAATGTTTGTTCTATATGAAATTACAATATGAGACTATTATTGTTTTCAGTGGATGTAGAGAAGACCTGTTGCTCTACTCGTGGCTTTAATGAGTATCTTTAGTTAGTAAAACTTACAAATAAAAAACGAGTAATAGTAATTTGAGGATGAATATCTGCAGTTCTGCAACATCAACTTTTTTAAAGAGTTAACACGTTTTTTTATCTGTGGCTATCTATCTTTGCCCATGGTGTATTTCAATATATCTACTTGAATCATATAACAGATATGCTGCGACTTTAGAGGACAAAGACGGTTGCCTCATATATTACTTATCCTATTTCAAAAGTATATCTCATAATATATTCAACAAATGTGCACTTAATAATATTTAAACAAATACCAACTAATACGTAATTATTATTATAAATAAAGATTATCATTTATCTGTTCACATTTTTCTATAGAGCAGCATTGGTAGCATTATAATGTTTTATAGGTTTGTTTTTATATGGAAATAGTATATTACTTGATGTCATTCAAGTTACAGATATGGTATTAGTATAATAAATAGGTTGATACATTAAATTTTATGCTTCATATATAAAATGATATACATAATTTTGTATAATAACTCAATACAAAAACACTAATTTAGGGGCTAGGTAAAATTTTGATAATCTTTTTAATCTTATAACAAATGGATATGTAGGCCATTTTTATAGACATAGAAATAGAAATCTTGCAACCAATGTATATAGGAAAAATTGATAAAAGGGGATGGAACAAATTAATTTTGTACAAGCCAATAAAATCAATACAAGGTACAAGGGTAGAATTGGACTGGGGAAGTCCCACTGCCACCCCTATGTCTAGGGTGCAGTTGTTCTTGCATTTTAATGATTGGGTATGGTTATGGTTGCCGGCTTACTTTCATTTGAGACAACCTTAGCCCATAGAAGTTATAATGCATCTGTCATTGACTTCAGATAGAAAGCCTGTCCGTAGCTGACACTAACCACTTGCCATCAGTATTCTTAGTACGAGTTTATCTTGTTTCCACAAAAAAATTATTGTTTATGTTTTCGTACATCATTTTACAGTACATTGCAAGGTATGGCCAAGAACGAAAACTTTGACGTGGAGTGTACGATGCAATGTATGAGCAAAAACGAAAACAATGATTGTTTTGAGGAAACAAGATAAACTCGTACTAAGGGTACAGGTGGATTACATGTACTTTGCAATGTAAAAAAATATTAATTTGTAATTACAAAGAAATATATGTTATTCAAATTGCAACTACAGCACTAAAATTACAATGTTGATTCAGTGAATTTGACTATTGTTTATTTGAGTGCAGTGTTAAATGCTTACAACGACAATATATTAGTTGAATCATGTACAAACAAATAGTCACATTTCAGTATTTCTAATTTCAAAACATTTTTTTAATATATTGAGTTTAATTATTTGTGAATATAAATAAGCATAATGGATTAATGAGGTCTTTGTTACAGTAAAGTATGCATTACTAGCTGAAGAACAAAAAAAATTAAGTTTTACTCGCTAACCGTTAAAGGAACATGAAAAGTGATAGGGCTTTCCAGATAAAAAATTAAATGTTAAACTTGTATATGCCATCAAAAGTTGCTATTTTTTAGTGTTCTAATATATCAAAAATTTGATCATACTGAAACTGAAATATTTTTATCTAAATTGACCATTGCGATAGGACACTGTTATATCGGAAATCTAAAATAGTGAATTTAATATTTACTTCGGTATTTGTTGGTAATTTGGTTATCAACTCATAGAATTACAAAAGTCAGCAGAAGAAAAAGTTCGAATGTTTATTAAACTTTAGTTTTGTATGTTTTATGTTCAATATGATCGATTATCGATACCTTATCGATATAAACATCGATACTACACCAACTTCCAATAAAAACAATCTCGTCCGTGTGTGCAGCGCGAGGAGCTGTGCCTGTCATCCCGCGTGACGCACGTGGTCGGCGTCGGGGCGGCGGCGTCGGCGCGATGTCCCCGTGACGCGGCCCGCGCCCGCGCCGATGCCATGCTCGAGCGGCTGCGCCAGCCGCCGCACCCCGCGTACGTGCACCTCACCGTGCAGAAGGTACGTGCTGCCAGGCTCGTTGTACCCGCGCCTAGGGTTGCCACCCGCACTTTGTAGACTATTGTACTTTATTTGAGGTAATTGTACTATATACTTTATGACAAAGAATAAAGATATGAATGATATGATACGAAAAGATACAGTACGCGAAAATACTTAATTTTACATGGATTAAATTAAATCAGTTTGATTATAAGCATTTTTGCGCGAAACAAACTATTTATATAATTCTACAAGGTTTCTATAGTTGTATACAAATTTCTGTAGCCTTCTTTCTTAAGATTTATTTTGCTCGTTAAATTGCAAAAACGCAGATGTTAAAGATTATCTAATTTTTCTCTTCTTTTTCGCCGATTTGAATTCCACTCTCTCCATACTAAAAATTGTCTCAGACCAAAAAATAAGGAAAAATATAAATTGTACTTGATTTTGAAACTACTTACTTTTTGTTATACTTTTTATATGTCAATGTAATTTAATTGCCGATAAAAAGGTGGCAACCCTACTTGTGCCCTTATTAGAGCTCTTGTACGACTAAGGTTTTCACAAATATATTGCAGTGGACATTGCATGTTTTCGACCATAACGTAAAACCGATTATTCTTTTGAGGAAACGTAATAAACTCGTGCTAAGAGTACTGACCGCCCGTTGGCTGCTATCGCTGGGCTTTGTAGCGATTGGGTACTGATTAACGCGACTATTTAGTAGCTTACACAAGTATAAAAATACATAAAAGTATGAGCGTTGATAGATTTTTTAAATAAATTTATACATGTAACTCTCGTCGGTCGGTAAAACAAATCGAAAGCCCAAGTAGCGGCCTTAAGCGACTACTCAGTAACGTAAACGTAAACGACGTATAGTAGCCTAAGTAACTATCGCTCCCGTGAAAGTAGCCAGTGAGCGGTCAGCCTAAGTTTTGTGTGGCGTGATGAGTGATTCTGTTTTCTTAAGCGTGCTAAATTAAAAATTAAAAATACATAACAGGCGGACATGGAACCTTCTATTAAAAAATCTGTTGAAAAACCAGAGACTTTTAAGGCTAATTTTTGTGTATTCTGTACAGACCATATTTTGTTTCTAATACAGGATTTTGTTATTTTTCTTGTCCCATGATTTACGCAATTTCGTAATATAGACATGTTCAATGTTTGAATAGTTATATAGTATTATCGCAAGCAACAACATTTAAACGATGTAATGCATAGTTGCATTACAGTAAGAATTGCTCATGTTGCTTTATTTTATATCATATAGCATAAGCAAGTGTATTACCTTCACTTGCTTCCTATTAAACGATATTTAATTATTTTTTTCCAAAATTGAATATACAGTATCAATACAGATTATTTTTAAAAACTAAAGCCCAATTTTCGTTTCTTAGAGTATAAGTTATTTATATGCCATACTTATGTACGAGAACGCTACTTGTTGAAAGTTTTGTTCTTTGAGCTTAGAACTTAATGTTACAGTGTAGTTTTGCTTTGTAAAAACATTTATTTATTACAGACAATAAAGTGAAATAATTACTTTTCGGGATTGGTCATGAGAGATTTAATCAATAGTTCGAACGAATTACAAAATGCTGATTGAAATCAATGTGTCACTCACGTAATGCATAATAATAACAATACCGACTGAGTAATCAAAATTAACTGTGCCCAATGTATAGATGTTTACAGCAATTTATTTGTGCACTAAATTATTTGTAACACAGTTCAATAACATTTGCTAACTTGGTTATGGTCGTACACTTTTCCTATTCAAAATTTTTTGCATGTTTTTAAATGTGAAATTGTATTGCATGCTCATTTATGAATTAATCGTAAAATGGCCCGTTACTTAGATTTATTTTTAACATAAGCTTCAGCCCTCCGCACACTTACGACCGCGACTGCCACGGATCCTATAGCGAATAAATAATAATATCTTGTCAAAGATTTAATACTATCGATTTTGCGAACACAAGAATCTTGGTAGTTGGAAATGAACGCAGTCGCAGTCGCCAGTTTAGCGGCGGCATTTAAACTTTCTACTAACAAATATACTAATACCTATCCTTTCTTCGCATTTTATATTATATATTCTTACCGCATATTCATTAATCTTTCAGGCTATAAGTCTATTGGATAAACTGTATGACACATTCTTCACGGCACCGCGTAAAGCGCATGTCAACCTCTTCAGTAAACATTTTATCAAGATTGAATTTTTGGACAAGTATGGACCAACATTCTACCAACATTTTACTTGTTAATCTCGATCCTATGTCAATGATTCATATTCATTTCCTTCGTTACAGGTTGTGCCGGCCGGTTTTCAAGGAGTTTGATGAATGGCCTCAGATATCCCTAGAGCCTGACCCTCCTAAAGAGAAAAAAGAAAAGAAGGACTCATCCGATCCAATAGTTAACACAATTTCGCAAAACAAACAAGCTATTAATCAAAAGTAAGCGAATTTAAGTTGGCAGTGACTTCTTTTAAACCAATCGTTTGATATGATGTCTAACTAAAATATGTTGTTTCAGAATGACGAGAAGAAGCAGGCCTCGAATTAAGGAGAGAGAAGAGAAAGAGCAAAAAGCAGGGTATTGTGAGATGTGTAACGCAGACTATACGGACGCTACACTGCACCGTCGCTCTCCGCACCACCTGGCCTTCGTCAGAGACCACACCAATTTCCTCGCGCTAGACTCCCTTATAGGCTCCAGTGGAGACGTCGCCACATTCTTAGATAAGGCTACACCGGTAAATGGCGAGAGGAGATCGTTAAGAAAATTGTGTAATGGTGAGGCGGAACCAAAATGTAGGCGATCGAAACGATCGCAATCCCCAGATTCGACTGTCAATGGAAACCAAAGCCCTAGACGTAATGGCGGTTTGGAGGACGAGAGAAAACATAACACGAGGTGCAGTAAAAAATCCAGTGAGTCTCAATTATCAGAAGATCGTCAGTATTACAAAGTAGTCGGGGTGAGCACGAAATTAAGATCGAGCGGTGGATTTACGACCAAAAGAAAGGACTCCTTACCGACCTGTAATGGAACAAAACCATTAGTAGTTAAGTTTAGGAAAGTAAGACGGTCTGAACTGTCTGTATTGAGTGACGAAGCTGAACAATTCATGTTCCCTAAGCGTGCCAGTTCGACGAGTTCTACTTCCTCCGACGAAGATGACGAAAAAGAAGAACCGCTCCCGAAGCGGAAAACACCTCCGCAGCCTCCGCCTGTTCCGGTCTCAATGGAGAGGCAGAGGCTTGCGAGGCCAATAGCCTTAAAAGAGGAGTCGTCAGAAGAAGACAGCTGGCCTGAAGACAAGAGGAGACGCAAACGACGAGCGCCGGCGGTTGCTAAAAGGACGAGAAGAGTTCCCTGCAGAACGTCCACTATCGCTCCTCAATCACCTGCAAAAACTCCAGAACCAACAAAAGATCCAACCCCACCACCAGATGCTGAAATTAGTCCATTAAGAGACGACAATGCAGAAAAGTGTTTAAAATGGGAAGATGGCAGGCTAAAATACACTCCAGCCGTGGAACAACTAGAATTCGCTTTTGAGTCTGTACCTCATAGTGAACCTTGGTTCGAAACATTCAAACGGCAAGACCAAGATAAAGTGGTCACCAAAAATGTGCCGAAGTATTTTGGTGAGTTAAAATTCTGCAAACATTTTTTTATGTTCAAGTTAATTTATATTGTGTATGTGTTTTTTATTTTATAAATCGTATTTACAATCTTGCATGCCATTTATCAAAGTCACTGTTGTTTAATGATATCTCTATCAAACGCCATGTAGAACAGTGGTTCTTCCTATAGCTGACTATAGCCAGCCATACAAAGTGCTTTACACTAGAAATTGGTGTAATAGTACCTCCCCAGTTGAAGCATACTGATTCTACTACCTCTCAGAACTTATGTAATTTTAATATATTTTAATTTTGTCTTGTTACAGCACTGTACTCAAAGTCACCAAAGTTACCGTATGAAATTGGTCAGTTACCACCCTTAAAGCCAAATTGCTGCCCCTTGAGTGACTTAGTCCGTAGAGATGAAAAACCGGGACCATCGCGTTCCTATGGGACGAGAGGAATGAAAAAGCAGAAGATTAGGAAACGAACTGCTGCCGTAATAGCGTTAGACGGTCATCCAAGGAAGTCTCCAAGAGAGCACGCATCTACTTTAGCTATTCTCGGCTCGGCTGGGCTCCTTCACAGACGAAAGCACGCCGACGATACAAAGTCCACTGCGTCCGAGGATACCATTAGCGATACCCAGAGTAATTTAAAAGTAGAGCCAATTCTTTCCGAAACCCAGGAAGCTTCGGAGAGATTGCAACAGTTCCTATCTGAAGTATTCGAAGATGCCGCCGAATTCGACATGTCCGACGAACTAATTGGAGGTGAAACGACAGTCATGCCGTCCAATAACGTTCCCGACGTGTCGAGTTTAGTTTCGGAGTGCGAAGACTGTGATATTATTCGGAACGAAATAAATCAGGGTACAACCAGACATAGGGGTCGACGCGGTAGGTTTAAGAAGAAGAACAGGACCGGCTGGCCTAGTAAAAGAAAGCAAAAGAAAAGCTCTCGCGCCAACAGCACGGACCTAGAACATAAGGCCGATAGCAGTCTAGATAGATCGTCGGCGGAGCCCCCCGACGACGAGGGCCCGGAAACCGCCAGCGAGGACGATCCCAACCTATCCGAGATAGAGAAGGACGACACGCTCAAAGACGACGAATCTCAAGATAGCACAATTAACAATACCATAACCATGGAGAACACGGAGGAGCTGTCGCTGTCGAAGTGCGAGTCGCCGGTCGCCGAGGAGGCGAGGCCGACGCTGCGGTCCGAGAGCAAGCCGGTACAGTTCGACTTAAAAGTGGTGCTGCACGACAACGTCCAAGAGAAGTTGGCGGGGAAGAAGGCTGAGGCGGCGAGCAAGCGCGCGTCGCGATCCTCCGGCTCGGAGGAGGAGCGGGAGGACCGCGGGGGCAAGCGGCGGCGCGCGTTGGCGGCGCTGGGCGGCTGGCTGCAGCCCGTGGTCCGCGTGGCCCGCGTCGACCCCGCGGCGCGGCGGCTCCGCTCGGCCGGTCGCACCCGCACCAACCGCTTCAGGTAGCGCGCCCTCTTCCGGACTAGGCTCCACAGAGACTTGCTGTCGTGCTGAACCGATGGACGTTTCCGACGCCGATACGGTTCCGTGTGCGGTTACTGGCTACAGTTCAAATAATTCCTTGTGCCGTCTTCCTACACTTTTATATGTCCGTTTGTAGTGATCTCATTATGTATTCAGATTCCGGTTGCGGATCGTCGATGATCTTTACCTAATTTTGTGATCGCGTCAATGTCTAATATTTTATTATATTTCAGTAGTGTGCTAATTTGATTTTCACAAATGTTTAGGATATTTGTCCGATCGACTCTGAGAGAATACTATAACTAACTAAATAAAAATAATTTTATCCAAATATAAAATAGTTTTGTAGCTCAATCGGCGATCTGCAGTTTTTGACTTCTATTTGTAGTTGTACAGAATGATCAATGTTACAAAGAACAAATCTCATATTAGATGCACAAATTCTTAAACACTCAATATGAACATGAGAAACTGTTTCCCTGTATATATTCTGATATCAGACCTAAAAATGTTTTTCTTATATTAATTTTATATTTATTATTAAGTATTGTTAAGTTTTGGCTCTGTGCAAAACCTAGTGTTTTATAAATATGTCGTATTATTCGCCAAAGTAATTTGTGTAACATCTACCTACGGATCGAGTGGTCCCTAAAATTATTTAATATTATATAACAGTTCATTAAAATAAAGAACTCTTGCAGTTTGATTACTTCAAGAAATTGTTCAAATCTATACAAGTGCGCTCAATAATATTAAATACATCGAGTTGTCACTTAAATAAAGATTGTGTAATACTACCATGTATTTAGTCTCTTGTATCTTATTTGTATAATAATTTATTTTTGTACATTTTGATAATTGTTGAGTGAGCAAAGTGTACATTTGATAGTTTAAAATTTACTTAGAAACCTATTTCGTTTCACCATGAATGAAGTTATACAGTATTTAATTTATAACAACCTGAGGCTCATTTGTAGTCAAGTGACGCTGTAAATACATGTAATATAACTGAATATTTTGTTGGACTCTTAGAGTGATTGCGGGCACAGTTTGGTGCATTTAGCCGCGGCGAGCTTAGTTTGTACATAAATTAATTAATGTTTTCGTATGTATGCTTAGAGTATGTTTTCTTTTTGACGGATGAAAGTTGTTACATGTGAAATTTCATCTGAAAGTTGTATAAAAATAAAAGCATGATTATCAGAAATTTTGTCTTATTTTTTATAGCAGCTATAATATTTCGTCATTATCTTTACATTTAATAATTGTGTAGTTTCAATTGCCTGGACTCCCTTGTTACTTCTAATAAAAAATCCAATTAGAATATGTTACTAAATTTAATTTTATGAGACACTATTTTTTAGGGATATAAGAATCAACGGCTTAACTGTAAAAATCAATGTCTGGGTCCTAAAAAAAATAGGCGGTTTTTATGTTATCAACCGAACTCTTAGAAGGTACTATTTTTTCATCAGTAACTCAAGTGCGATTTTCTCTTCATAAACATCTTTTAAAATTAGTGTAAACCATAGTCACCATACCCAAAGAGACCGTATAACTAAGAAACCACTGTCCATCTTGAAACATGCGCTTTAACAACAAGTACTAAAAATAATTAAATAAAAATATTTAAGGGGACCTCCCATTCCAAATGCGTTATTCTTAAGCTCGATATTAATAACTATGACGCTTGAAATATTCACTGAATTTTTAGTTATAAATTCGCATTAAAAATAAATAAATAAAATAAAATGGATATTCAAGGATGCTGCCATACAACAACGTATTTTTCTGCCGTTTTTAAAGGTACGGAACCCTTCGCGCGTGAGACTTGCACTTGGTCGGTTTTTTATTAATATCATTTCGTTAGACGATTTATTAAATTCTGAAATATACATTAAATTGGTTTTAAAACCTCGGACTACATTACTCAAATTAGATATTATCTGTTTCCCTGTTTTCATTGATCATTTCCCAGCAATCTGTGTGTAGCATGGCAGATTCTGCTCCATGATAGCAGTGCTCCTTAGGTTAGACCACTAGACGAATCGCTTGTCCGCTAAATGATCCGTTTGAATTCGGAATTGAGAGTCGATCATAGACTAATCAGGCGCTCTGTTAAGGTCAACCGAAGAGGAAAAAGATGGCCGCGAATTAATAAAAATAGGTTTGAAGGCGCTTAAGCCAAAATCGTAAAAACATTTTAAATAATATAGTTAATGTCAAACTGAACATGTTCTGTAGTCGGCAGCCGAGAGCGCTATCTGTACTCAAGTTGTTCGTCGTAGATGGCAGATTATCCAATGTAAAGGAATCTATAGATTCACAGCGATAGTCTTGCAGTGCTTTCAGACCCTGACTATAAAATTACAGTAGATTCTTACTAAAATTACAGTATTTTGGTACCTAATTACAGTTGATGACATTTTTAAAAATTTCCAAGGGGAAGTACTTTCTAGACTGGAATTGGCTACGAAAAAAAAAACATTGTTTGAACATACTCAAAATATAATCTATTGTATAATGTATTGACCCATTACGTTAGACAGTAGAAAACTTAAAATACAGTAGATCCACTGTAAATACAGTGCATCTGGACGCACTGCAGTGTTGTAATATTTGATCGTGGAGTACCACTAGGGCTGCCACCTTTTTGTAGAAAAATAGTATTTGTTTCAAAATTATTGTATATCACTCGCTAAAGCGACATAATTTATATTTTACTGGCGATTTGATTTAATAAAAACACTGTTTTAAAAAATGGTGTAGTTATACATTTTATAATAAATATACGTATTATAAAAATTATAATTATTTTGGTCTTAGAAATCTCTTATTTTATTATCGACGACCCGCGTGGCGGAGCGGTCACCATACGGGTCTGACGCGCAGTGGGTTCCGGATTCGATTCACGGCCAAACAGACTTCTGAATGATGAATTTAGACTTCTAGGTCTGAGTGTTTGTGTATTCGTCTTTGTGTCCATGGCACCCGCAACACAGGCGAAAATCCTAGTACAGTGCTATGAGTGTAGAAAGCGTGTGTATTATGTTAGAGTCCATGTTTTCTGTTATCGTAATTATTACGATCTACCAAATTAGTGAACTTAATCCATGAATGTAATAAAGAATCAATTATTTGATTGAAGATTGATTGAAGTGTTATACAAAATAAACAGGAGATATCAGAATGAATAAAGCATGATCTCAATTTAATCATCTTTATTAGGTTGTTAACAGATTAGATATTGACCAAATGAAAAGCACCGATCTAGTCTAACAGGCGTATAATCAATAAAAACAATTTACACTTTATACAATCCACGGATGTTGCGCCATGCTGTGTACTTCCTTATAAAGAATAACAAGTAAATTAAATCGGAACTAGATACTAAGCTCAAGGCATCCTTAACCAATTAAGTTGTTTACTGTTAGTCTGTCTGTACTTTTTGTAGTTTCCCTCTTTGGTTATGGGTTGCCAAGATTTTGTTTGCCCTAAAATGAATTTATTCATAGATATCCTCCTTGTCTGCAATATATTGCACTATATCTTTTGGTCGGACCAGCCTCTCTGCGTCTCCATCGGGAATTTCAAAACCAAACTCATCTTCCATTGCCATTATTACTTCAACATGATCCAGGGAGTCCAAACCCAGATCATTAATGAAGTGAGACTCCAGAGTCAGCTGAAAAGAGAAATTATACACAATAATTTATTATTCCATTTTAAGTCATGACAAAGGATTTCAAAGAGTTTGCAAAATCTCAGAGTGATCCTGTTTTCTATTTCAATACAAACACACGTTAAAGATTGCCAGATACATAATGACCTAAATTTGATTGCAATATAATAAGATAAATCCAGTATCATTTTCAAAACAAAGTGATACAAGTTGCAATTTGTGTTTACATCTGCAGTAGGACAGAAGACGCATGAATCTGGCAACCCTACACATACTGCAATGAAGTTGAGCTACCTTATCAGGCGAAATTTTGTCATAAAGTTGAAGAACTAGGAGCACTCTGGATCGAACAAGCTCTAGTGTGAGCGGGGGGCCGCTGCTGTACTTGCGGGCACTCGCCAGCAGGCTCTGCAACAAATTAAATAAAATAAATGCTTTGTACCTGAGTGGCACTCAGTTTGTCGTAAGCCCTGCACACTTTCATCACGCGTTCCTCTATCTGCTGCGGAGTGACCTTCGACTTGGGCCCCGTCGAGTACACTCGCGTACGCACCAAACGTACCTAAACAGTTTTTAGCATCACTGTACACATTTGTTATGCAATAACGTTAAGGTTATGTTTCTCCTCGTCAGCCTTAAATTACTAGCTGAACATACTAATTACGAATACACAGATCAAATGAAAGACGCATTATGAACGTGCAAATGGGAGTAGTATTGCGAATATCAGATTGCTTATCGATTAGCAAACTTACCCCATTTTGTGGCCGCTCGTTGCAGTATAGGCTAGTGATATTTTTTATGGCATGATATTTTTGTTGCACGGCTACAGTGGACAACCTGCATACCACCGGTGCTTTATATGTCGTGGATTTTCGTAATAATCCATTGAATGCACTACGAACAAGATTGGCAGCAGCCATTTTTCGGCCTTCAATATTTTATTTTACATAGACAAGGAGACAGAGATTCAGATCCAGAGACTATAGCTGTATGGCAAAGGCATATGAGCATGTCGATAATCAGAAATCATTAATATCGATATTACAGTATTGCAAAACATCGACGAATGAATGAATGAATATTATAATCAGATTTTATAAATTTACAATTATTATACCATGTACTCAGAGAAGGACGGCATATTAATTGTATTAATATAAGAAGTAAATTTACGTTCATCTTTATAAAGCAAAAATAAGACTTGTTGCTTTTGATTATATAGATCTAGAGGCTTTCGTATCAAAAATTGGTAACATTTAAATAATTACAATTGTAAAATTGCTGCAATATTTAGTGCTTTACAGATCACTTAGTTATACAACATTTAAAGTGCCTGATGTCTGACGTACTTTCTAAAAAGCATGTCATTCTTTTTTAATTATCATGTCGAATAATATCGATGTCAATATTGCTGTTTATTTATATACACATTCTGCTGTAATAATAAGCCAATAAAGCAATACAATTATACAATATTGTGTTAACTGCTTTATACGTATATTGCAACACCCAACATAATAATCAAAATATGACGTACCAAAAACATAGACGTCAATGACTCAATGTTGTCAAATTTGTCAATCGCATTAATGTCAAAATCATTTTTGTTTTGTGCGGACGTATGTGGGAAATGAATTTATTGTTTTCGGGACACAGTAAAGGAGATCGTTGAAATGGGTAATGCTGACACGAAGTTGAACTTTCGGAAGGCGGTTGTGCAGCTTACTTCGAAGTCGCAGGTGGGTGTATAGCCACATACACTGTTAATATGTTGGCGGATTATTGATTAAAGTTTGTTTTAGCCCATCGATTCAACGGATGATGCATTCTGGGATCAATTCTGGTCCGAGAGCGTGACGAACGTGCAGGATGTGTTTGCATTGGTCCCCGGCGCGGAGATTCGCGCTCTCCGTGAGGAATCGCCGAATAACTTGGCGATGCTGGTGTACAAGGCCGTCGAAAAGTTGGTCAAGACTGTCGACAGCAGCTGTAGGACGCAGCGGGAACAACAGACCGGTAGGTTATAACTAGGGCAGTATTTTAATCAAGGTTTCATAATGTTTTGTTCTATGTCTTACTTTAAAACAATAATACACCCATTATTAATATAAAGGCGCAAGATTGTGAGGACGGATGTTGGTTACTTTTACTCTTTCACGTAACAATTACTGATGGAACCTTGATGAAGTTTGGTATACACACAGTTCATGATCTGGATGAAAACATGGGTTACCTGATATCATTTTAAATGTGACCCAAGCAGGTGGAACCCCAGGATAAAGTTAGTTAATTTCATATGTATTTGTATATAATTTATGTGTCTCACATTAATCACATAAGAATTATATGACACATATACCTTTTAATATAAAGTGGTTATTGCCTGAGTACCTGAATCCAGTCTTAGGTGGGAGAATACCACCTAGAACTTAGTTATTGTACATAAATGACAAATTAATTACAGCTCAAGATTTTTAAGACAGTCCACATACACACATACACACACACACACACACACATCACTCCCATACTCAGCAAAGGTAGCAGACATTGATATTTCTGCATGTGAACTTAAAAAGATTTCTTTTATTTAATTAAAGTTATCTGGTAATTTTTATTTCTATAGATATTTATTTCACTTTGAATACAATAATGGCATAGATAACATAACAATTTGTAAGATCAATTATTTGGATCAAATAACAATTTGGTAGTATGTGTCATAGTGTTATGCAAAGTCATTTTCCTTCTAGTGCTTACTAAGCAGAACTTGATAATATAGAATGGAATACCCATTATGCAGACAGGTTTTTCCAACAATTTCAGAGTATGTACAGAGGTCTTTTCTAAGTTTTAACATAGATTTTAATTATGATAGTTATAAAAGGTGCTTGGTGTTAATGTAAAGAATAATGGCCATAAATAAATCTGTAATGAGCTAGATTAAACCAATCTACACATTGTAGTAGACTGTGCTTCAAACCTTCCAAAGTGCTGGATAAGGATGTTTTTTTTTTAAATTTATGTTGCATAGGATAAAAAAACATTGCTAACATTGTTGCAGTTCATCTATAAGCAACTTCGTGTAGAACAACAGTTCTGTCTGAAGTCATTTACAGTTTTGTTGCTTCTTTCGAGGACTAAGGTGGTCATTTCATATGAACATGACCCGGTACCAAAGAAGGGCCATATAAAGGGCTGTCACCATTTTTTTATAGTTATGTTCTTTTTATAAGGCTTAACATTCTTGTTGTTAGGTTAGTATATATAAATATAATATTAACACCTTTTTGTGATATAGGCACTCGAAGAAAGC
>DWLI01000281.1:0-24198 GCA_018249915.1 Cecropterus dorantes dorantes
GGTGATTAATATTTATTTTATCTTTTTTTGCAATAAACAAGCATGCTTTCCACCTGATGGTAAGTGGTTAGTACCGCCCATGGACATCTGTAAGCAACTTTATATAGAACAGGGGATCTATCTGAAATCGAACACAGGCGTTTCTAATCCCGAGAACTAAGATCTTCGCCTCATATATAAGTGAGCCGGCAACCACACCCCTCCATCGAAACGCAAGAATTGCTTCACGCTAGAAATAGGTGTGGCGGTAGAACTTCTCTGGTCGAATTACACATTGCATTATGTAAACTTTTAAACACAAAATAATTACTTACGTCTCTCATGTTTTTGAAACAGACTTATGTGCTTTAAAATTTTAAAAAAGGTACGTGGCTTACAAACACAATACATACAAGGCCACGATTTTAAACATGCAAAACATTAAAAAATTATAAACTAAGGTTAATATTATTTTCTAAATTACTCTACCACGAAAACTGTCACAGAAAAATTGATCTCGAAAATCATTGCAGATAGAATAAGATTACTCAGCGCTTTATTTGTAGATACATTTTATAGGATAGTAACATCCGCCGAAGCACATCCGGAAAGGTGTCCGCGCAAATAAAGCCCAGCCATAATTCGTCATATTATTCATAAATAAAAATCAGTGCAAGATCGGCAGATGTGAAAGGATTGCACACATGTCGGCAAGGTGTTCTGGGTTACTTCACCATCGGATCGATGGCTTGTGCCAAACATTTTGATGCGCAAATACAATCTTACTGTATTAGAATTCAATCTGTGTACATCTGGTCGACCTATAGCGCAAAATTGATATTACCAGTCGATGAACTTGAAAATAATTGTTTATTAGGTGATAGAACTTTTTGTGGTCGACTCGGGAGCACCGCTGCGACACTTATTTATTTTTCTGCCTAATAACAGCAGTGTTAAGCGCTGTTGTACTTTGGTCTAAAGGGTGTGAAGAGAGATATTCTTATCGTAAGCGTAATCGTAAAAACTTAGTCCGATAAGATCCTATCTTATTTTGATTTGATTACATATGTCCATGGGCGGCAGTGACCACATACCATCAGATGAACTTCCTGCTCGTTTGCTATTTTCATATTATAAAAGTGAGAAAGTAAAAAATACTGTTTAAGTACTTTATCATTGCATATATTTAGGTTTGTTACACTCGCATCTAAATCAGGCTGGTGCGGAGTTACGAATGTGGAGTGTTTAATAACTTAATTGTTATGCGTTCAAAAATTTTACTACTCGTATGCAAATTTATCCACACTTGCACACATTATGGGCCTATAAAGTATCCATCATAAATTGTAAAAATTTAAATATACTCAGGAGTAATTCCTATTTCGTGTTGTTATTTATTTTTTAATTTTGCAAGATCGAGATGGCACTGGGCTGCAAGTGCATCGCGGTACCTTTTAAAGCCAGTTCCAGTTTAGTAATTAAACTAACAACTTTATCGATCAAAGTTATTCCAATACAGGTTGGACCACCAGCTTCGTATCTGCATGGATTGTATGAGCAGTATATAAATATGAACCTGGCCTGGTAATGGAAATGTCAGGCGATCGCTTCTTTTCTATAATACGCCGAATGAGTTTATTACGAGTGCACTGCCCACTTATATGTAGATTTGATCGGACACACGACAATCGTGTTTACGTTTTTAAGAGCTGAGTGGAATATGTTGCTACATTTTATGGCCTTTATATTTTTTTTGCGGTAAAGTGCTGTGAATAAACGAAAATAAATTAAAAACACATAAGAAGTAATAAAATATGCGTTAAGTATATTTTCATTTATCAATATTGCATTTAAATGATTTTCTTTGGACATGTGAATGCTCGATCAAAAACTTTAAATCGTACGTGAACAATGGCTAAACCATTGTAATCTTAGATATAGCGTTGCAAAATACGTTTTAACAAAGGTTGTAGTTATCGGTTATGGTTCCGTTTGCTCCTTTATCGGTCTTTGTGCTGTCGAGATGTCTCTATTTGCGATTCTAAGGTGTGGGCTGGCTAAATGTTATTTGACGATAGTATTGTGAGCACGCCCGGAGCGCCATTGTGTTCTGAGATGTATCACTCCCACATTTTTATATTTTGCGAATTCACTTGCAGGAAGGTAAATCAAGGTAAAATGATGGATGGCTGCAGTATTCACTCTAGTACACAATAGGCAATATGTGAGAACTTATATGACTCTAGGGAGATATTAAAATTTTATCTAGTTCAAAGGCGTGACTATTCATCTGTAAAAGTTTAATCGATATGATGCTTACAGTGCAAGAATATGACAGAACGAAGATTCTATCATTGGTTTTGCATTATTCCAAGTTTTCCAATAACGTTAAAGCTGTTTTTATATAATAAATGCAGAGAAGTGGATTTGCACCGCTTCTCTATGGTATTTACTATATCTATGATATCTACTTGTTGGTATACGGCCAGATGGTACATAATAACAAAATTCACTACTAAACAAAATTTTATTCATAAGCGTTGCACGTTTAATAACGTAGTCAGCACTTATATGTTTCAAACCGTAAATACCCAAACAATAACCCAAGTACTCAAGAGATAGGTATGGTGGGTAGATAAGGATGTATGTCTCAATAGCGTGATGCTTTAATCGTCAAAACTACGGCGAAATATTTTTTTATTAAAAAAATCTGTACACATTTACATTTGTTAAAAATACAAAATGTTTATTCGTGTTCTCAAATAATGTTTATTGTTAATAATTTTATGAGAAACGATATAATAAAATGACGATACCAAATTGCATTTAGACATGCATTAAACGGCTAAAGTTAAAGTATTAACGAATGGTTATTTCATTGAAAGCTAAGAACAGGTAGGCCAGAGAAAATCAATGGGACAAAATGAAATACGAATAACTTCTCGGAGGCGACACGAAGTCTATTAAAATCAAATTTAGCGCCTCCTTCAATGGAGTGATTGAAGGTTTCTAAACAATTCATTCTTACCAGTGTCTCAATGGCATGGCCCACATTCCTTGTGTAATCTTTTTAAAGCATAATAGCATTGACAATAGCGAACCCTCGCCATTGATGCCATGTAAAATACTGACACTCATAGTTCTAAATTAATGTAACCTTTTTTCAGAAATTCACTTAAGGTCCTGCCGCCCAGAGCGCAGTAAAGTCTTCGAGCTTTTATTTTGCCAAAAATAACTTCAAGAAAAGTACCTTAAGGTTATAGACATAAAATATTATTTCGTGTTTTAACTAAACATAGGTATTGGTATTGGTTCTGGTTTTTGTACTAACTGCAAATACCATAAAACACGACGTTGTTTCATCCTCTAGTCCAAGTGACCGTAATAAATTTCCCATTGCGTATTATGCTCCGCGGTAGGGTTTCCACTTGTCATGTAATAGGGGTTTAATGAGATCTGCTATTCTTAAAACAATTGCTTTTGTATATTATGTATTAGATCTGATTTCAATTATAAGTTTTGTTTTATAATAGGATTTTTGCAACTTAATATTGCCAAGTGGATTACTTGCTTTAAATTATAAGTTAGTTAATATAAGAGTATATCTATAGTAATATTATAAAGCAGTAGAGTTTGTTTGGTTGAACGGGGTAATCTCAGGAACTACTGGTTCGAATTAAAAATTCTTTTTGTATTGAATAATCAATTTATTGAGGTTATAAGCTATGTAACATCACGCTATGTTTGTTATTTTTTTCCTTATTTAGTAGCGGATGAAACCGCTTGGCAACCGAGTATAATGTAAAATTAAATAATATTTTACAAATTCTTCACGATATCTTATTTATATTATCGAGACTATCATGCTTTAATCTGGATTTCATAATGTGCATTTTTTGAAAATGTATTTTAAGCAGCACATCGACAATGTATATACACACGACACAGCGACAGCACAATACAAATATAATGTAAGATGAATTTTATTTTGGTATTATTATGTCACAATTATTATTTATAAATATTAATCTCCTTCTGCCAATTTATATCATGAGTGTTTAAAGATGGAAAAAAAATCTTTCTTAAGACGATTCAAACACTCGACATAACAAAAGCTTATCAATGTTGAAGGGTAACAATATTGTAAGTCTTGGTCAACATTAATTCAACGGCACGTGTACGAAAGTCCACATCTCCCGCACTTTTCGAAAATGTATTCCAGGTACCGGCCAAAAAAAAAGATGTATAGGGGTGGGAGTGGCCCATATCCATTTTTTTCGTAAAGGTGCTTCCATAAAATGCGGTGCCGGTGCCTACAGAGCTCATTCACTTCGGTGTTCTCTAAGAGTTAGAACCAGCAACAACCATCTATCGCAACTTCGTATCAAATATGATTCGTGGAATTCAAAGTAACGCGGCAGACTACAACATGTCTTGTGCACCAAAATACGTACCCATCGCGCCGTCCGATAGGAAACATCTGAGCCTGGATTTAAACGGTGCAGACGAAAGGAGATACAATTACAAGAGCAACCCTTACAGCGGGGCACAAGCCGCGTCTATCGCTAGACGAAACGCTCGCGAAAGGAACCGTGTCAAACAAGTCAATGATGGATTCAATGCACTGCGGAAGAGATTACCCGCTGCCATCGTTAACGCGTTGTCGGGAGGCGCACGCCGAGGATCCGGGAAGAAACTCAGCAAAGTCGACACTTTACGAATGGTCGTTGAGTACATCAAACACTTGCAAAACTTACTAGATGAAAGTGACGCAGCGCTAGGTATTGTGACGACTAGAGTGAACATGGATACAGAAATGGACACCACGCCGTACGAAGTTGATGAAGGCATTTTTGGTGGAAGAAACTCTCCGTATTCAGAATCAGTGCCGTCCCCAGCCAATTCTGACTGTTCGTCTGGCGTCTCGTCGAGTTACTCCTCCAACAACGACCACTATTCATACAACCATCAAACAAGCGAAGAAATGATTAGTCCTGTTAACGACAACGAACTTTTAGACGCTATATCTTGGTGGCAACAGAAGTAGATTGATTGTTTGTGAAACATAATGTACAATAAGAAATCTAGTCAATTCATGTAAATTCGCAGCAGACAAGTTTTTCATTGCTGTTTAATTTGTGTAACGTAAATATGTAAATATTGCCAATGACTCTATTATTAATATATTATTGTAAGTTATAAGTTAAATTATTTTAACATATTTAGATGATATCAAAAATAAATACTTAAAAAAATATTTCGTTTTTATCCATCTTTTTGTTCTCCTTTAAAATATATAGAGCATCAGAAAAAACTTGTGTAGTATCGCATAACTATTATGTAACTTTAGTCACATACACAAATATAACGAGAGGTTTTTCAAGTATAAATACATAGATAACTTAATTTTCTTTTTAATTTACAGACTAATGAATATTATTTTAACTAGAATGATCAGAAACTTCGTCTATTTTAAATTTGATGATTAAAGTCATTATCTGTTTATAAGATATATACAGAATATACAGTAAATTAATTTAAAGTAAATCATTTCGTTATCAAAACTGTCTAAAATAAAACTTTCAAGTCTACAAAAAACAAAGACAGGCCAGTTCATTAATAGCGGAAGCAAAAACCCTTTTCATTTAATAAGAGTATGAAAAGTATTCAGTAAATTATCCGTGGTCTGATTACAATTACTCTAGTTTTGCACGTTTTATTCGAAGCTCGATATCTGAGAAGAATGTTATCGGTTCACTTGATAACATTCTGCTGATATCACACCTCGGGCGAGTTGATTAAGACATCGTTGCGCGATCACACCGCCGGGACATTGTTATACAAGATTAATGGTGTTCGGTGAGATAAGAAGAGGGAGCTAAATGCATTTACATATGCGAATAAAATGAACCTGATAAAGGGACAAAGAAGTTCGAATCGAATGAGGACACCGCTGCATAACGTTTGGGTCCGAGATACACTGCATTTTCAAATAAAAAGCATCCGATATTAGGTATCTAATAAAATTACTGCATATTTTTTTGGAATGCATATCCACGTGATCTTGAAGTTTAGGATAAAATATAGTATAAGTTACCCATGGATATTCGTATTTTATTTGATGGCGGTCAATGTAGGGAACCAGCATTGCGGACTAAACCATCCCTCCCTAGTACGGACGAATAGTTTTGCTCAATAAGTGTAGCTACTAAGGTGTTGTTAGCCTTGATCTAACAACAACTAAGAAAGGGTATTATGTATTTGCGCGTTGCAATATAGTACAAGTAATCACAGTTCTCATTGTTTTGCTAATCTAACAAAAATTGATAAATGTTCTGACAATTATTGCTTTACAAATATAGAAAATGCCTGTACAGGTTTTTTTAATATAGAAATGACAAACAATCTCTGATCCACTCACAGTCTACTCCAGATAGGAATAGAGGAATCTTACATTAACTTATTTGGAATGTCTTTTTGATACCAGAACCTTTAAACAAAATAGAAGTGATATTCCCACGAAAGGTTCGACTACTCTATCACCTTTCCTATATTGTAAGTATTGAGTATTTGCATTTCGAATTGAAATTTATTTACAGTTCAGATGAACTGTGTGTATTTAAACAAACGTAGATTTATACAGAAATGCAGATTGAAGTTTACGATTATAGCCAGCACCGATAAAAACGATTGTAATTAAATTTGATACATAATGATTGTGATTATTTTTAATGAAAGTACTATCTTTTCAATATATAATTGGGATTTACAATCGTGCAAGATTAGAAGGTGAAGAGGATTATTAAGCAGTGATTTTAATATTGTTAGTTAAGTTAGTGGCTTAAGTTTGGCCTTCATTCGGGGCCCTAAGGTTCATATCTCATTTCTCAAGTCTCGCCTGCGATTATTTGATGTGATTAGGAATTATTAGTTGTTAAGAAAACATCGCGAGAACACCTATGTATTCGACCTTAAGGCACACTTATGTTCGAGGCATTATAGCTTAGTCTTCATGTAAGACTCCAATATTATCTGGGATTGCTTACAGATATGTAACTCAATAAATATCCATCCAGCTAGTAGCGACACACCGTTAACTACATGCTACTAAGTATGTTACTTCTACATTATAAGAAAAAATCTTTGAAAAAATTCTCGAAGGTGTGTATCAAAAGGCATTTGTCCAGTACATAAAACTAATTTATTTTCAATCTGGAGAAGACCAGCAGTGGGATAGTAATAGGTTGAGAACGAAAAGGGGAAAGTAGATCTCCGTGTTCCTATTAGGGCGCCGAAGATTATGTTTGGCGAAGATTTGAAAATGAAATCGTGACTTTCGTTCCACACTCGCGTTTCCTGTTTGTCGGTTTACGAACAAAAACTTAAGTATCGTTATGGAATCGGTTCGGCAAATTCCGGAAACTTAAATCGAATCAAATTCGATTCGCTTTGTGTCGGTAATCGTATTACGCGGCGCACGTGAGCGTTGTTCGTTCGTGATTTTTGCGAAAAGTAAACGATAAACATTGTTGTAAATGGATTTCAGTATGCTTAAAGGATCTTTTTGAAAACGGTTCAGAGCCGTAAAAATTATTACTTTTTAATTGCTCAATGCTTTAGTGTATTTACTTAGGTACCTTTGTGCTTGTAGAAGTGACGCCGTGAGTTTTTTTAGACCTGATCAATCTCCACTGAACTTTGCGCCGTCTTGCTCTGTAAAGAAAGAATAAACATCATTTAATATTTTTTAAGATTTTTAAATACACTTGTGTCCTAGTATACTTTTAACAAGCAGTAATTTTAGTACAATGATGGTTCAACAAACGATAAGGTATTAGTTAGTCTTTCTGCAGTTATATTTTTTAACATAAATCTTAGCAGGGCGCTACAAATTTATAAAAAATACGTATAATAAAGTACATTTACTGTTTTGTAAAACAGTTTATAACTTTGAAATTATAAAAGTGGTCTATGATCATTTTAGATAGACAGTATTAGCAATCAATATCATATGAAACAAACATCTTAATTATTTTCGGTTATAACAAAACCATTGTTACTTAAGCGATTATATCTTTATGTTAACTATTTTTGTTTTGTATCTTCTATTGTCTGTTAGTTTCACTTGATTCTATTGGCGAGAATAATGCAATTGTTAATTCCTTTGAATGGATTCATTCATTTGTAAAGCTGTAATTAATTTTTACTTTCACTGTCGAAGACGAGCTTTTGTTTTTTATATTAAGCACTTATGAGCTTTCGTAGATGTTACAAAGATAAAAATATTATAGTCAATTGTACTAATAATGAACGTTATCAAGTGATATTGTTAAATAATTGTTGTCCTGAAATAATAAATAATGTAATAAAGTAATAAATGTAATCATGAAAGTAAGTAATGTTTGTCATAATTAATTTATCTATTAAGCTTTAAAAGATAATAGAGTAGGTTAATGAAAATAAAATTGAACTTGGTTTATACATATATTGTCTTTTAAAACTAAGTTTACATCATGTAATATGTATAAACAAAAAATGTGAAGTGTTTAGTAAGAATATGTATAAACAAAACAAAAAATATGAGCATATTTTTACATTTGTGTGTAGTCTTTCTCCAACAATACTCGTAGCTAGCATATTTTCGTAATATGTAAAAAAAACGCATCTGTAAGCGCACGCTTTTAATATGAGAATTGTGGATATTAAAAGTAATATAAATCTACAGCTTGTTGCTACTTCAGTAGCAAAAAGAAGTGTTTTAAAACGTGTGAAAAAGGCGCACATCTGTTGAAAACTAGTAGCATCTGTAAAAAGCAATTACTAGTTATGATTGCCTTAATCATACTTTAAACATAGCTACTTGACCGTGAATCCATAAAGTATCGTGTTCCACTCCCAGAACATGAATGATTATCGATATTTGATATGTACGTATCCAAAAATGAAATCATAACTCGGGGTTGCAACTCCTAAGAATTTATGCAGCAAATACTTGCAATTTACATTCTTTTTAACTAAGAAATAAGACGGACTAAACAGGCAACCGAATAATTAGAAACAGCTGAGAAGTCGTTAAAATGCCGCAGACTTTAAAGGATAATTATTTTTGCACCTTTTTGGATCTTAAGTCATACTATTTTAGGGTACCGCAAGTTAAATGGTTTTGCGGCCCATTAATATTTTTGTAACCAAGCATCAATATCAATAAGACAGAAGAAGTTGTTCTTATCGCAAACATCGAATAACACTTTTAATGTCTGTCTTATGCTTTTTTAAATCTGTACCATATGTAGTTTCATGAAGTAGATAAATGTAGGTACGTAAGGCTAAGAGGTTGTTCACAACTTTTTTGTAAACCGTAAAAAAAATAGAAGATTTCGGATCTCTCGTAAGTGCATTCGCGTAAACGGAAGGACTCGTGTGTGCAATTTGAGAATTATTTCCGCATGAAATGAACAAAATAGTAAACTTGAACTTTTGCTACATTTTTTGCGTTTCCTCGCATCTTTTCCATGTTGCTTTTTGCGGTTACCTCTGTATCAAATTTGTGGTACGAAATTGTATAGTACGTTCTCTTATATTCCCAATAAGTGGATAAAAAGTCTACGAAATAGAAAGCATGGGAGATATATTTTTTGTCAGATGCACTTAAAATTTATTTTGTAAACTGAGAGAAATACCAAATTAAACATCTGATTTGCCGATTTCTATGTGTGACGACTAAAAAAAAACTATAATTTTATTCTACATTGATTAAAAAAAGATTTGTTAATCATTGTAGATGGTTGTTGTTTATGGTTTATTAGAATTAGAAATGATAAATTTTTAAATGTAAAAAATAGATGTTACTTTGAAAGGTAGTAGACGAGTATGGGGTGTTGATACCAGATGACTAACATATAACGTGACAGTACTCAGGAGTGGCAGCATATCTGTGGTCAGATTAACGTAAAACGCTTGTTCTGTATGGAGTTGGTTACTGTTGTTGGGTGGCATTAACTAATTAGCGTCAGGTGCTCTGTATAGTTTATTTGATTTTTATTAATGATTGTTTATGTCAAATACAGTATGTTAAAAATACGAAATACCTATAAATCCTACCGATAAATTGGACATTTAACGTTATACCCGTTATTTTTATTTTCTCTCAATGATTTAAGAAACTTTTTAATGCTGCTGTCACATGAGGAAATTCGTGCTTTTATTACTTGACTGCAGGCGATATGCTAATGAGCTTAATTTATTAGGGCTAATCTAAGTTTTCAATTACCTTAAGCAATTTAGAGTACATTATGACTCACCTAGTATATTCGTATACGAAAAGTTTAAAATTAAAAAGCACTGTCACATGTTTTATATTCATTCTAACTGGTTTTGATTTTGAACTTAATTACGTTAGTGAGATTGGGTGATGTAGTGTTGCATTTTAATGCTTCGAGTTAGTTTATTAGTTATAAGTTAGTTTCTTAGTTATGAAAAGCTTGTGGTAGAAGGATTTGACTTTTGAGACATAGTCACGTCCATTTCTGACTTTCAACAGTGTAACCTCTACTGATTAGTATTCGAACTGGCCGAAATAAAGAAAACAATAAAAGTAATAATATTTAAATCCAAAATTTTTGAAGACTTTTACTGTTTTTATTTTTCGAATGTAATGTCAAATGTGGAATATGTTAAATTTTGAATTTAAATATTTTTACAGTTATTGTTTTCTTTTTTCGGCCAGTCCAAATACTAAACACCTCCTGTATTATGGTTTTATGGGTGTGACGAAGAAGAGGCACTTATCTACACGAGGTTAGTCCTCGGAGGTTGTAACACATTTTTGGTCGACATCGTGTAGGATTCCAATTTTGATTGATGATGACAGATATCCACAGGCAATGGCCACTTATCATCAGATGCACTACATGCCCGTTCAGCTTCTATGCTATACGTAACGTTCGTAATAAAATTAACCTTGCTTACTATACGTTCTTCTTTTTTTTGCTTATAGTCGTATTGTTTATTTTCATAAAAATATTGTAAATGACAATTTGTAAGTGCCCCCGTAGGCCTATACAAAATAAAGACATTTCATTTCATTTCATTTCATTTCAACATAAAAACATATTTTTACAAAATTATATTATTTAAACGAACTTAAACTATAAAAAATATATGTAGTATAGATATATATATGTGATATCTTCTATAAATAACGTGAGAAAGAAATTATTTCGTTCATGTGACCAAAATATCAAATTCTTAAAAAGGTATCAATGCAACTGGCTTTCAATTCTTCGTAAAAAATCTACTTAAGGAGACAGTTGACGGGAGATCTTAAAAAGGCGGTGTGAACCCCATAAAAAGGATTATGGGTTGAGAAGGCTTAATGCGCTAGGATTCAATTAGCCGAAATAAGCTTAAATGGCCTGTATCCGCTGTTGTGACAGCCCTTGAATTATCGAGGTTTGCTTCCGTCACATTAGAATAAGTGGACAGCCACTTGTGGTATTAGAGGGGTGACAAAATATTAATAAGAAAATTGTTAGGGTTTTCAGGGTTGTCATAAGTAATAATAATGCTAATGAGATGATGAGATGTGAGATTTCTGATTAGAAAAGTAAGTACCTATCTACCCTGTACTTCTAAATAGTAAGTTTGTAAAATTTCCTAATATGTAATAAAATTAAAGGTTTTCCGAAGTAAATAATAGAATTATACAACTTCTAGTGATCATTTTTATGTAAAATAATGATGAACAATTATCGTTCAATATATCATGAATATTTCACAACCATTATACAAGACTTAATTTTTTGTTACGTAATTATAAAAACATTTTTTATTTGTCGAAAGTAGAATTAAAGTCTGACTATGTCCAAAGAAAAATAAACTATATTACTTTTTCTTCCTGCTGGCTGCCTTAATAGTTCTCACAATTACTTATGTTGAAAAGTTTTAAATTCGTTTGAAAGGAAATACATAATAATTAAATTTTGAACTTGTGAACTGAACTTTAACATTCTTACATCTCTTTTAAACACCTCAAAATTATCCAAAATTGTTTAACTTCCGGCACATTAGACAAAGTGGTGAAAGGGTGACAAAAATATTATGGCCAATCACGGTAATGACAAAATTACATGATACGCTTTATTTTCATGGGAACATAGGTAGTATCGAATTCTAATACACTAATGAAAATGTTGCTGATACATTTAAGAGTAGAATTAGGTATGACTACTCATATTTTGTCACAACCACATATATCTTTTAATGATAAAATCCTTCTATGTAGTAATTATGGTCCACGAATCTTCATGGGGGAAAAATAACTCAACTTCATATTATTAAATTATCTGAAACTAGCTTATTCCCGCGTTCCTCTCCGTCCACTCAGTGACGTATATAACAGTAATGAGTATTCTATTTGTTAATTCAGGTCATGTGTGCCAAATTTCCGCAAAACACGTTCAGTAGTTTTTGAGTGAAGGAGTAACAAACACACATACATCCTTACAAATTTTCGCATTTAAAGTATTAGCAAAATTTATCACTAGTTCGAAGCTACATTAGAGCGCCTCAAAAATATGAAACTGCCTTACTACAGCTTTTAAAGCACTTCAAAATAGTGTTACATCGCAGCTATAGGTTTGGTTTGGCTTCCAATAAACACTTATCAACATGGTATTGATAACTTTGCTACTCTGGCCTGTGTCGTGTTCCTTGCAGGTATTATTTATTCTACAGAGACAAATATGTGTTTAGTTAATTTATTGGACCTAAATTTCAGTATGATTGTCAAAGTTTACCTATTTCTGATAGCGAGATCTTTGATCGTTTGTAAACAGAATGCGAGTCCTTTCTATTTATTAAATTCTAGTATGTTTATCGAAGTAAAATTATAGACACATGTTAAACTAAGAATCAACTGTCATTTCGATAGCGCTATCTTTAATGCATTGATTTTCATTCATACAAAAAAGCAAAGGTATTTCTAATTATCCATTTATTTAGTTCTAGTATGTTTATTATCTTTATCTAATAAAGTTATAGACACGTTTTGGACTATGAGTTATGTAAAACTTCGGTAGCAGGATGTTTTAGACATTGATGTTACTTAGCATTACATAGCAGTCTTTACTTAGCACTAGTATATTTATCTAACAAAGTAAAGTTATAGGCACGTGTTAGACTAAGAGTCAAGTGTAATTCAGATAGCGCTATCTTCGATGCGTTGGCGCGTGTCTGTGTACTGAGGTATTCCATGCGGGCTTCTGATATCAATTTAGCAAGTTAAAGTAGGCTGTATTACCAGATAATAAAATACATATTGCGCTGGCTAATGGTAAACTGTTTTAGAATTCATTGTCGGTGATATTTAGAACGTGACCGCAAGACGGATCAGGTAGTGCTTTTGTAGGAATTTAAAAGTAATTCTTGTTTTCTTTTAATTTTCTACTCTTTTTTTAAGCATACTCAAAATAGTATCAGAATAAAATAATTAATTGTTTTTAATAACACAAAAGAAAGCAATTATTTAAACTTTCATATTAAACATATGAAAGTTGAAATAATTGTTTTTTTTTCTAATTTGAAAATTCATCGGTGCCTCCGTATCTGGGAGTTTAATCTTGGGTTTTTGTATGCACGTATTAAAATATATATGTTACTTATATGTGATACAATATATTATGTACAAAAAATTCTGTTTTGTATTTTACATTGTTCTTATTATCATTTAAACGTAAGTTAAAAGAATAAAGGCCATGGATGTCATAAATGCGAACATGTCTATGCCTTAAATATCTAAGGTTTTATGGTGATACCATACCAAACGACAATTGTACCAAGTTAAAAAAAGTTATTTCATTGACAGCAAAATAGACGTGACATCAGAATGAAAATCGAAAAACGAAATCAAATTTCCCACGAAATGCGCGAATAGCTTCCGCATCAGGTGCTCCACAATACATCGAAAGGGTTCGGTAATAATTCCCTTCTAAAGGGTTCCCATTATTATTGTTATTCTGATCGACAATCCCTCTCAAGTGTCAGACTTTTTTCTGCCAGATATAAAACTAATATTGGAAGGCCCCATCCTCTTCCGCCAGTTTTTTGCTCGTCATTGCTCTGCTTACAATTTTGTAAGAAAAAGTAACTTTATTTGAAATGCTTTTAGTCTCACCTTATCATATTATCAAGTTACATCTTATGAAAATAAAAGTAATGAAATAAATCACGAATCTGGTTCAAAAATCCTTGATATGTAAATCACGGTGCAATACCACCAAAGGCGAGAACGATTTTAATTATCTAATTAGATATACCAACATCGTAATGCTCGCCCGTCTTTTAATGTACTTTAATCAATACAAAACTGACGACAAACAAACATTGTTTGAATGTAAACACGTTAGAGTATCCTTTCCTTTGCATTTCATGTGATTAAAACGACTTGCCTCCACAAAAGAAGTGTCGTAGACGTGATGAATGTCCCTGCATTGATTTAAGAGGGTCGGTAATTCATTGAGATATAACTTGATTGTATATCTCCGTACCTTAGCGTTAATTGTAATAAAACCATAAACGAAGTGCCGTTCAGTACTCGTCCCTAGCGATTCAAATAAAAAACAGGGCAGTCGATACAGGTGCTACAAATTGGTTAGACCGCGAAAAAACTGTATTCAACCGAGATGGAATCTGAACTCATAAGACAAATCGTTTCAAATTTTGTCAACCCTTGGGTGCTCAAAGGACAGCGCTCGATACCATTCAGATATTTTTTACATTGGCCGATCACCGAAAAAGCCTTAAAATCTCATGATACACAAGTTTTTAAGTTTGATGTTACAATCAATGGAAAAGCTGAAGATATTTATTGTGTTTGGTGAGTATTGTATATGGCTTATTCTAATATCTGTATTTTATGAGGACACATCTAGCGGCACACAAACCCAAGATTTACATCGGTACCTTTGTGCGTTCCGTGGGTGATCTCATTTAACAAAGTGTTAACATTTACATCCATAAAATATTTTGACTACTCTTTTAGTGGACGTAAGCGGACAGGTTATGATTGTATCGTTGTATTTTTTATCTTGGCTTAAAAAGTTATCATTCTATCTACCTGGTTTTATATGGCTATCTTTTTATATTCTAAAATATACAAAACTTATTAGGCTCTATACAAATTCTATCTGTGCAATTAGAATAATATGTAAGGGTTAAAAATTAACCACCCCTCGAGTAATTATAATGTCCATGAACCCCACAAAAATTGTTTAATTATTGGTTGTCAAATTTCAGTCAAAAACGCATCATTAGAAACTATTACAATATATCAAATCATGGTTTCATCCTCAACTCTTTACCACGTCATTTTAAAAGCATTAATTTAGTTAAAAGTTTGATTGCTAGTTCTGTTAATGAAAATTAATTACTAACATCGCCGCAAGACATTGTTACGAAATATTTTTCAAAGGGTCAGAATAGCTATAAAGTTTTACATAAGCCATTTCATAAAAGGAAGCCTTTTTTATAAAATATCAGCGTTTTCAATTCTCATCTTGCAAATAAAGATCGCACTGATGCGTGGACCGTTGTCAAAAGTTATATTTATTTTCTTTACAAATTCATAGAATCCATGCGATTTCTGTATCGAGATGTTTGCGGGTTATTCACATTATGCGCGGGCGCACGGGTTGAATGGAGCACAAAGCGCGCAACCCTTTGGCGACACAATACGCATCACTAATCTAGATCATGTGCGCTATTGTGAATCATTGTTGGCGAGATCTGCGCTGGCCGCGTCCCACACCCCGCGCTGCGAGAAGCCCGCTCCTCGGAGTATCTCACTCAATGTCGATTTATAAGGAATTACTGCGCCGCGGGGGCCAGGTAGCCGCTCCCACGGATGTGTGCGCACAATGCAAAAACTTTGCTCTCCAAAATTTTACTTGCACGCCAAACAGGAAATGAAAATATTATTTCTTCACTTCCCGTAAATACTACCGTATTTAAAAGCATTGTTCCGCGCCGCACAGAGAGATGTATCATTTAGAAGCTTCTGAATACGTTTTCTTTGTTGTAATATTACTTTCACTACGATCGCAAATTGAGGTAATTCGTCTGTATTCATGGAAAAGCTCAATCTTGTCCCATCCTTGATCATAAACGCGAATGTAACAATTACGTAAAAATATTGGAAGCGGTTCCATGTGTATTTACGTGCTTATTACTTTGTGTCCCGGGGCTCGAGCTAACGGTGAGATAACTTACCGCACAAAAATATGGAGTCGAAGATAAATGTGTACTTAGGAAAAGGAAAAATAAATAATCGGCTGTTTGTTCACGTGGAATAAATGTCGTGCTGATTTATGCACCAAAATTTCATACTTTACTCGTCGGTGTTTATGGTTAGCGGTTATCTATTTTATTAATTGTCACATTTATTTGGGTATGATGAACGCTGGTTTTAATTTACTTTCTTAACTATATTTTTGATTACATACTTTCACTTATTTATGTGTTAGTCGACTCCTCTGCACATGTTGTTCCGATTTTTGAGTCGGCGTGTGCCCACAAAACAATTTCGGGTGTCATCCCAGTCTGGACACAACTTAATTGCAACATATAATTTTTATGTCTTCTTCGTAACTACCTGTTTTAATAACAGTAAATTGCAATAAATGATAAAGCGCTCTGTGAAGATCATACTTCTTTAATTTCGTATGTTTAATATTTAAATGCATATTTTGTATCCAGCTGGTCCATTATTAAAATTGACGGATGAGAATAAAGAACAATACTTAAGGTTTTTTGTGTTGACGATTTTATCATGAAAGCAATTTAACACTTCATCTATAAACATTATGTCAACATAAAAAAAACGTGTGTACTTAACAAGAATATGTTTTGTTTTATTTTATTAATATACTTAAGTACTTCAGAGGCAATAAGCATTTATATTAAATAAGTTATGCGTGACTTAAATTATCTTTTGTAGAGTTTCGAGGTAGAAAAAAGTAAAAAAAATCATGTTCTTAAAAGAAATAAATTAACTTAAAATGAAATAATTTTTACGATTTTTAGACACTTATTATAATATTAATAAACACTTACTATAATAAATCGATTCAGGGTAGGAATGACTTAGACCCTTATTTTATTTTTACGGCTAAATGAGTGACGATATAAAATACTTATTATAACCCATGCGGTAAACAATTTCTAATTTGTAAATGATTGAAATATTATTTAAAGTTGAAAAAACCTAGGTAGTTCTTCTCCAGGGGTACCATCGTCACAAATATTAGTGCCTAATGGGAGCAGTAGTGAGCGGCGCTGTGTTCGAAACGGGTTTGAAGGATATGGTAAGAAAGGCCAACTCAGGAGTATCTATGGCCAACTTCAGTAAGAATCTGATCTTATTCGGCTGGATTACAGATGTCTGTGAGCAGCAGATTCTACTCGTATTTATCATTACGTGGTTGCGCTTATTTGCTACATCTATGCGTGCGTATTCCCTATATCTATCTATACAGCATATCATTATGAATGCGTTCATGACTTAAATTTAAGTCTCTACATAATATCAATAATTTTTACATGAAATAAATCTCAAATATTTATGTGTGAAATGTTGGAATATTTTCATCCAATTACGAACATTGTAAAGCTCAGTTTGATCTTTTTTACATGGTTGAAGCATTTTTTTGTGTTCTGGTCATGTTTTGTGGCATTTCGTATACCTTTATATTGGTCTTAGGGTCAATAGATCCATGTTAGATGTAGCTGATGCTTATCGAAGATGTAAGACAAATTGCTTCCACTGAACCAGTGTCGCTGAACATTCACTGATGTTCGATTCTTCCCTGATTTATTACGCATCCCGTGACGTTAATTGGAAGCTTGTAAAATGGTACAGGACATAGGGTAACGTTATTATTGAAATTAATTTGTGACGTGTTTCCAGTTGGTAAAAATGTCATCCGTCTGCGGTTCAGTTCAAATTTCAGGCGCACAAAATTTTATTTATATGTTCGAAATTAACAATCATATGTTTTAAATGAAGGAAGACATCACGTTAGATAGGTTTTTAAATCTACAAACAATTACTAAATATGCTGTTTTCCTGCTGAGACTCTTTGTTCAGCAGTGAGACATTAATAAGTCGATAAATATTTTGCTTTTAAATTATTTTTGTGAAATCAAATTATAGTAAATAAGTAACATTTTCTGTATGTCATAGTTATTTTTTTTTATTATTAATCAGATTTCTACGTTATTCCTACAATGAACGGCAATCGTGATATTAATTTTCTGAAATTATTAATGAATTCATATTTGTTATGTAAGGATTTCGGTTGTATAACTAGTGATATTTTACTTCAGAAGCTCCTAACGCTGTTCGGTAATCTTTAGAATAATTATTGTACAAAAAATCACTACGGTTGCGCAGAGCTAGTCCCTTCACATAGCAATTAGCGTCATGGCTCGTTACGTGAAATAGTTTTCAGCGCGTAAATTATCTTGGACTAGGGAGTCATAAGGCACGCGTATTATTCTTCGGTTCTCAGCTCGGCTGTAGCCCAGGGGCTACCCGCTTCCTTTTACTTTACCTTTGTTACGCTTGCCAGGAATTTATTTCTTATTCGCGCGTTGAGTCGCGCTTCCTGGGCGGTTGGCAGAGCCCCCGGCATTGCTTCGTGATACACTGCGTCGCAAAATGACAAACACAGTTTATTTTATTTTAACTGTTGTTGTTATTTTATTTTTAACTGTTGTAATTGAAGTTTTATTTTACGGGGGTTTTGGTTACAGTTAAACTAATCATCCTTAAAAAAATTTAAGTATGTTTGAACTTAAATACTGAATATTCAAGCTATCATCCATTCGTGTGTATACATGAGTGTATAGTAATTAAACAGTATCGAAACACAAAATAGTATTAAATGATTACATTTCATTTAACTAACCATTTTCTAATTCGATACATCTTTCTTATTCGACGAAATAGAAAGCGTAATCTTAAATTGCCGTAACCATCGTGGCCCGCAATAATTTAAATGTATTATAATTATATAATATGAAATTAAATCCCCAGGAACATATTGTTTACCGTGAAAAAGAGAAGTCTTATATGATAATTCAGCAACTGACTGTGGTACAAATTATAAGATTCATCTCTAAAAACTGTCGCGTTTATTATATTAAAAGTTATGTATAATTAAGGTGAGGTATACGAATCCAAGGAGGAAGTGGTGCCAGTATCTTGGCAACCTTGCCCTGAGAGAGTCATGCAGATATTTGTAAGGTAGTACGCTTTCTATACTTATAGCCTTAGACAAGGATTTTCTCCTGTGTTTTGGGTGCCATGAATATACACAAAAACGAATACACACACCTACAAAATAAATCTTAATTTATCATTCAGATGTCTATTTGGCCGGGAATCGATCCCGAGATGTACTGCGTGTTAAACTGGTATGATGAACATGCTTTTATTAACTCGGGCTGTATGTATGTATGTATGTATGTATGTGTGTATGTATGTATGTATGTGTGTGTGTATGTATGTATGTACGTATATATGTATGTAACGGAATCTTTGAACGCGGTTTTTATCCACTTTGAACTTTAACATCGGATTATGTTGAAACTTTGCAAGGTTATCGAGAACCGATGACAATACAATATTTTATACATATCTCTTTATATATCCATCCCTATAAGGGGTTAATAGGGGATGAAAGTTTGTATGAATGTCCTGCAATTTCGATGCAATTTTCGCTTCTACAAAATTACTATCCACAAAACTAAAAAAGAAGAAATAAATATTACTTTAAAAAACTTAAAAAAACACGCATTTGAAATAGCTGAACTAAAAAATCGAAAATAATTTTCTACAACTTTAAAAATAGGGCAATTAATCTTTTTATCGTATAAAAGCGTGGGGTGTTTATCAGATATTTTATAATGGTAATAATCATTGTTATTATTTTAAAAAGTGTATAATTTTGATTAAGTACAATAATTATTATATTAGATACTAAGTGTGCTACGCGGTTTCACGCGCTACTAAATAACAAAAAATCAAACAACCATAGTATGATGTTATATATCCTATAGCCTTCTTCAATAAGTGGACTATTCTATACAAAAATATTGTTTAATTTCGAACCAGTACTTCCTGAGGTTAGACCGTTCAACCAAACAAACTTTACTGCTTTATAATAGTAGTATAGATAATATATCATTAAAACATTAATTTAGATAAAAATGACAATTATTTCATTGTTTTAAGTATTATTTTGAGCTTTCCGTATGTCTCGCATGGATTGCAGTTGGCAGCAAGGAGCAATTGTTAATTTAGCGAGTGCTGTAAAATCTCTCCTTCAGATCCCTTCACACCTTAGTGAGAAAATGAATTTCTATGTATATTAAAGTGTGTATGTAAGTATGATATGTTATTTTTAGTATAACCTATCACAACCACATAATATATATGGATACTAGAAGCCACCAGCTAACATCTTGTCGTGCTTTTTTGACAGACATCTTTTAGATTACACCCACAGTGACACTGACTTCAAAAGTATCGCCTCTTTCAAGTTGGAATCATCTAAATACACTTTCCTAAAATCTCTGAGAGTGTACTTTGTTTGCATTGACTGAGCAGAATTTATTAACGGTGGTAGAAGAGTTCATCGTTTGACTTCGGAGGTCAACATCACATCAATTTTTGCCATACAACAACAGTGGTATGTGCTGCTGAGTTCTCTAATACGAGGCATTCAAATTCGAGTTCGAGACGAGGTAACAATACTAATGTATCTCTGGTTGAGTTCAGTTAGAACTCCCTTCCTATCTGGGGTTATATCATGATGTTTCTGAACGCCTGTTACATATAACACTAAGTGGCCTACATATCTTCGTTTTTACCACGGGCGAGCAAGATGTGGAATGAGCTTCCTCCTGAGGTATTCCCGGAGCGTTATGATATGGGGCTCTTCAAAAAAGGTGCGAAAAGAGCTCTCCTTAACAGCCGGCGATGCATTGGCGACTTGTGGTGTTGCAAGTCTCCATAGGCGACGGTGACTACTTTCCAACAGGTGGCCCATCAGCTTTATCGTTAAGCTAAAATAAAAAAAAACTAAGTATGTCTTACGCTCGAAGGATGTGGCAACGAAGATACATACTTAGGTATCAGAAATATACCAACTTATTATCTGCGGTAGCAATGGATCTGTGGTTAACTTCACATTAGACTGTAAGCCACTCACCACGAGGCGAAGATCATGCTTGTTTTCTACTTCTAAATAAATGCAAAAAATTCTATTAATTAAAATAAACAGAGCTTAATCGTAAGTTATATTAAACTTCATAAAAAATGTAATCAAATCCCGAGAATGTAATTTAAAATCTAACTTTAAACAAATATCGTATTTCATTAAGCATGCATACAGCGTATGAAAAAAGACGTCTGACGCGAGTTCCAACTAAAAGTGGTGAGCAGAGATGAAAATTTAGAACATTAATTACACGGCACTCCGCACGCGCTAATCAAATTAAAGAACAAGTACCTAACCATAGTCCATTTCGTTTTACACAGGGAAAGTTTATGAAAGGAGAAAGCCGCGGAGAGTATCGTCGACATGGGAAGCTACCTCGTACCCATTAAGGGAGAATATATGGGAATATCTAAATGACAAAGGTCATTTTGAAAACAACAGATATCCAAAAAAGATCAAACAGAAGGTTAAAAGAAAATGCAGCACACGAAAAATAACTACGTTACTAATACTTGTTTTTGTGGGTTTAGGATTAGTTGGTTAGTAGGTATAATAGTAGTATGTCATATTTACGCATTATATATAAAAATAACTTCTAAGGGACTGCACTTATTTTTACCGTACTTACTGAATTATAATAGAAAAGTGGAAAGAGCCAGTCGTTTACTCCTAACAATGTATACTTACCATATATTGTGTCATCGTCCTAGAAATAAGTAAAACTTCAATTTCATCATAATTAAATATTTTCAACATTTATACTCATTTTCATAATACAAAAGTTATAATAATAATTTAATTGATATTTCCCCCAAATATAATCCGAATTTCATCACTTAAAGTATCGTTAATATATTTCAATTCGTTTCTGTGCCATTTTGGGTTCCAGACAAAATTCCCAGAATTGAATTACTAAAAACAATTATCCCGGACATTAAACTGTTGAGTTTTGGTACGTACTTATTCCTTAAGTATTAAAGATATGATAACTTATAAACTGCTCCATAGATACAATACTTGATCAAATTGACCACGATTTTCCCTACGATACACTAACATCGAGGAAACCGCTCAAAGCAAAACAAAGTTATAGAAAGTTTCCCTCTTTTTACCTCACAAAGAACAACCAACAGGCGTCTCTTTTCCCAATAAATATTAAATACTCAATTTCCTCTCATAAAAAATAATAACTTTGCTTTTACCTAATGATGGCTTTTACATGGCTTTGATGTAGGAAGTAAACAATATCATAAGTACTTTTAGTATTAATTTGCTGGATATTTTAGCTTTAGAGGATGATTTGGTATAAAAGGATCTAAACCCTACCTTTTTAATTTCGACATACTTATTCCTGGACTCGGACGCTAGCAATACTTCATTAGATTATAGGATACTCTAATATCAATGGCTTGCATATTCACTTAATACTTGAATTCTTTAAAAAAGAATCGATAAAGTCACAAAGCAGCGATTCGAGTTCCAATACTTTGGCACGCATTCAAATGCAGATCCTTGATCTGATCCCTGTCTCTTTATATTCCTGGCAGTAACATCCTCATTCTGGGCATGTTGTTCTTAAATTAAATAAAATATCATTTTCTTCATAATCTAAAATAACGATCAGGGCCATAATTTAACTACAAATACAAGCTACCCCAGTAATGCCTTTAATTTTGTGTAATAAATTTTTAATTGTTCCTTTTATCTAAATATCTATACAAATGAACCAAATATTACTCGTATGAACGAATCTAAATACATTACACAAATATTTGATCAAAGTTCAATCTGTTAGCAAAATTAGCATCACGATTTAAATATCCGTTACCACACCGACTCAATAGGTAAAGTAGGTAACTTCGGGTGTAATTCTGTGAAACGGTTTTTATACAATTCCTGGACTTTCCAGGAATTGTCTAAGAACCGAACAATCTACCTCTAAACGACCCAAAATAATTCTCTTTAGTGTTTTGTCGTGTTATCGTCCTGTAATCGTTCATGGGTAGAATCCAATCCAATCACTGTTTCGAACTTTTTTCATTCGTTTTCAGCAACTATGGGAATTAATCAGAGCTATCGTCTACATTATTCCCACAGGACAACTCTCTGATAGTAGATAAAGTCTTTTATACTCAATATTCTACATATTTTATATATATGTATGTTCTTTGGTAATTTATTTTCCATGTAAAGCAAATTTCTTGAATAGACATCTCAAGATTTAGTCCGTATCATCGAATAATCTAATAAATCTCGAGATGGACGTGTTTAAAAAATGCAAAAAATAACAGTTTGTATTATTAAAAAATCTGCTATAGTTTAAAAAGAACGTCTCTCT
The DNA here is from genome assembly GCA_018249915.1 of Cecropterus dorantes dorantes. Taxonomy (NCBI): domain Eukaryota; kingdom Metazoa; phylum Arthropoda; class Insecta; order Lepidoptera; family Hesperiidae; genus Cecropterus; species Cecropterus dorantes. The sequence goes on from DWLI01000281.1 coordinate 23,599, forward strand.
GATGAAGAATGTATTTATAGAGATTATTATTAGTAGAGATTTAAGATGAATAAAAAAAATACTTTTTACTTTTTAGACTGGTTATTTTAAGTAATATCGAATTTTATATTTCAATAAAAAGATAAACAAATTAAATATTTTTGTATACTACATTACCCTAAATTTTGTTAGCTGTTATCGATCCCAGGACTATTCTGTTTAATCTAGGAATTAGAAAAATTGGCTACCGACGCTTTGCTGCCCCTAGAATCTAAGATATAATACCTCTTGGAATTAGATACTCATGTAATAAGCAGGAATATAATATGTGACGATGATGTCTACGCATTTGAATAACTTATATCCTTTTATAGTTTTAGAGTTTATACCTTTATATCCCACAATGCGTTTTAAGTCGTAGATATAAGTACCTGTTATGTTTAAGTATAAACCTTATACTACAGTTACATTTCCGTTTTGATTGCACTTATATTTTTTTTTTTAATTGTTCATCGTAAACCCATTCTTTTCTCTGCTGGGCACGGGTTATTTCTCAGATTGAGAGATTTCAGATCATTGACAACAGCGCTCGTCAAAACTACACTTTTTTTATTAAGGTAC
>DWLI01000282.1:0-24077 GCA_018249915.1 Cecropterus dorantes dorantes
AATAAGTTGCCATTTTTAAACAGCAAAAATATTGAAATTAAAAGTAAACTTCACATAATTTAAAGTTCATGTAAATCGGACCCCACTGAACCGATTTCTTGCGTGATTGAGTAACACACAGACATACACCATCTTACTGTATAAATTTGTATAGTTAGATACAAAGAGGTAAATAAATTAAATTTAACATTACATTAAGAGCAATTCTAACATTTAAGCTCAGACATTTCATTTTTAAAGTTTCACACGACACGGCTCTAAAGGTGAGCTGGCTATTTATAATAATACCTTTATCTTGTTAGGCTAACGTCACCTACAAAACAGGTCATGTTATAATGCCTGCATTATGTGATAAGCTGAAGACATTATGTGCAAATATGACCTCGTTACGACTAAACGTTTCTATGGAAAGACATTAAGAATATCACCGATGCAATCATGTCATTTTGGTTATTGGAGCGATAACGTTTGCATTAGTTTGACAATAAATTATTATCTTTTTAGTCTTATATTTACGATATTGCTGGAGAAGAATATGTCATAAGTTGGCTTCAATGACGACGATAACAAGTTATTGTTCAATAATTTGAAGTCCACTGCTAAACACGACTACCTTGTAGGGGTTTCGCAAATAGTCAGCACGTGTGATGGAAACCGCAGCAGATGTTGATGTTATGCCAGAAAACGTTGCTACCCAGCTCCCGGATTTAGTCAATTAATCGCCTTTTGCTACATCAGTGAGGAGAGAAGGAATGGTTCTTCTGAAGATTGAAGTATGACCATACAGCCACGAACAATGTAAGAATTATAACACGTTTTGATAACAGAATTGCATAGTGTAGACGTGGTAACTTAACTGTATTCATCCCAAATAAATAACGCGAGCGTTTAAAGCTTGGATGGAATCAATAAATGGAGTGAATGCTTAGTGTAAAAAATCTCACACGTGTATTTCCGGATATCAGTGTCATTCCGTAAATGCTTGTGAATGAACGCCTTTACTGTGAATGTAGTTTGGCTGCGCTATTCGCTGAAAAAGTCAATTAGATCTATATAGCTTGTAGGCACAATGGCCCGGCGGTCCCTGGACGCGTTCCATTCGACGCTCACAATGCACAAATTATAAACAGTCCACTTGCTTCAATACACGAACTCACATCGTTTCCTGTGCCACCCATTGTCAGTTTTCAATACAATAACTTTTATTGAAATGATCCTAGAACGTAGCTGTTGGCATAGAATAGACATTATTTGTGGGTTCGTGCTACATTGTATCGCAGCCAATTTCAATTACCCCGATTTCCGTTTTATCGAAAGAATGCTGTGTTCCGATGTTTGCCGAATGCTTTCCAGTTACCGTAGTAGATTAACCAATTTATCGTGACAAATTTATGTCGGTTCCACAAAGGCTGGGCGGCCGTCGTATCCGTTTAAAGTGCGGTTACTAACTCACCGACTCAATGGGATGTCATCTCGGGTTAAATTACCTGCAAGAAAAAACCACATGAGTCCACATTACAAAATAATATTCTCTTACTTCCATAACTTCGATAGCGTAACTTGCTGGAAAATATAATACAATTACATTTTAACAATAGGTAAGCTGTTCCATGTAGAATGTCTTCATACTAAAATTTCACCTAGTGATGGCCATGCCAAAATTGTATATGGAAGTCGAAGGTAATAAAAAATATTTATTCATAACCATAAAAATACTCTCAAAACGCAATGGTAACAGTAGTTGTACCATTAAAGTATAATATTTATGTAATTATCATACCAATAATGATTGACCCAATATTGTTATTTACATACCGTATCACTAATTTATTTTGGCTAATAAGAACTAATTTTTTGATCAAACGACAAATGACTCTTTATTGATTAGGATAAACTGTTGTCTATAATTTGATATTTGTCTACATCTTGTCTAGTCTTCTTATCTTTCTATTGGTTTTTGTAGTGTTTACATGAAAAACGATTTCTTCAGACGGTTATCTCATGACATTGCATAATTGTTCAGCTGAACCGTTTTTAACTGCTGGTTCTGTTATAAATACCATAAAATTTCTTTAAGTAGACACGTATAAAAACGATCTAAGTATAGCTGCACTGACCGTTTCAAATTAAGTATTTGAACTTACAAATACATACAAGAATTTCGGGTTTCTGGTTGCAATAGTTTTGGTTATAACTGTTTTCAAGGAATATATTATTTTCGATTTTAGATAAAGTAACAGCTTTTTGTACAAAACATAAAGTTTAACTTCCAAATCATGTAGTTATTATTACAGTACAGGATAAGCTAAGGTGCATATAACCATACAGACATGTTATATAAAGCGTTTGCAGTCGCGATCGGACTGATCGGCGTAGTTTTTTTTTACCATAATAATTTAATGTAATAAACAAAAATGACTATTTGGGGAACCAATTTTACGTTTGTGATTAAAGGTTATATAATAATATATTTTTTACGTCGCCTACGGTCACCTGAGTGATTACGTCTCAGTTGATAAAAGGACATCAATAAGTCGCCTTTGATCACCTAGGTGATATAGCCTGGGTGATCAAAGTAGCACCCTTGTGAAACCACGAAGAAAAATATATTATTCAACTTAAACTAAACTTCACACTAAAACGTAACACACACATCGAAGGTTTACTCGTGACACGGCTCGCCGTGACCTAATTTGTATGTATGCGTCGTCTCTACTTAGGAAGTCGTTACTGTTAACTTGATACAGAGTTGCCGATTATTATACATATGTTAGAAATTAATGCTCATTCTCAGCCATCATAGATGTAGAGGGCGCTGAACTCGATCTACCGTTATCTTATAGGTCGGGATACACTGATCTTACCTACATAGAGGAACAATTAATCATAATAACATGGACGGTAGATCTATGATTACTTTACGATGTCGATGTGACATTTATAATATCCTAGATCAATTTAAAACTTACATTTTGATTTGGGACTTAAAATACCACCAATCATTTATACGTTTATACGCTAATACTTCCGATCCGGTAGTAGCATAAGAAAAAAGTACTGTAAATGATAATTTGTAAGTGCTCGCGTAGGCCTATACAAAATAAAGACATTTCATTTTATTTCATTATAAATGATAGAAATAAATTCGTAGCCAACCTAATTATCATATATTCGAAGGAAAATAAAAATATCATTAAATGTTAAGTGAGAATCGTTTATCGTTTAAAGTCGGCGACATTCAGTTAGCAATCATGCAACAGACCTAAGGGGTCATTTCAAAAACATATTCTTCTCCTTTGTCATATATACTATACAGTATAATAACGCATAAGTAATTAATTTCATAGAAATAAGAATGAGTATGCAGGTATTGGTTAACAGGACGCGTGCACGATGCGCGGATCGCTCGTGACGGTGACAGAGTTGTGTGAATGGTAAGAATATTGAATCGAATTACATTACGAGTCATTGACACCTATTACCTAAGTTATTACTATTTAACGATTTTTGAGCAATTGGTAGTTTATTAAAGTAATATTATCACGGAATTTATAAATTTTAATTATGTTACGGGTTTACTCAGTACTCACATATATGTGCTTTTGATCGCCAAAAATCATCAAAAATAAATTCAAAACCGCAAAGCGCGTACCCGTTATATATTCAAATGGATTACGAGTTTAGTGAAATTATTAAATATTGTTTTTTTCTCGATAAAACGGATAACAGTATAACTGAAATTGCAGCAGATTTTAATACTTTCAATTTATACGTGCGCTTTAATTTAAAGTAAACATAACAATTATAATACTTTAATTTAAAAGTAATTGTTACAAAATAACAACATTTTAATTATTACGTGGTGATTAAAAAGCTGTTTTATTATAAGAAAAACCGTACTTTAACGGTTACGTTCAAAGTCAAAACATTTGTAATTCACAAAAATTGAAAATACAAATTACATTTATACCTGTTTCATTTGAACGTAGCAAAACAAGCACCATTTTAATTTAAAGTCAGAATAAAGTTCTCAATTCATTGTATGCCTACAGCGTATTTATTGTTCCCGCAAAACAGCGACTATTGAGCAAAAATATGGCTATAACGATGGTAGTAAAGATACCCTTTTAACGAGGACCTTAATCAAAATACTCGCGCGAATACACACATTTGAAACTTTAATTAAAATAAAACCGAGTCGTAATTTATGCAACGTTGCGTAAACGCTGCGCTGCAACAATAAGAATACTCATTCCAAAGTTAACGTCACATAAAGTCGTGGGCGAAGAAGACGGTACGAATAAAAACAAAATCTTTTTTTAATTTAAGGCGAACAGACAATGAGCAAACACAGCTGGCGGAATGCAAAACGAAGCTTAAATAAAGAGAGGAACCCACAGTTGTGCGACGCGAACCCAAGCGATACGCGGTAGCTGAGCGGCCGAGTAATTTATGTGGAAACAAAGTGTCAGGAATAAAAGAATTGTCACGTCACATTCGATAAATGACCCCGGCCCGAAACAGCGGGTCCCGGCAGAGGCCGACGACACAGCGCTTTTGGAATTCCGTAATCCTCGTCTTTACTTTTTGTGTTATTCAAGTAGCGAACTTGCAGACAAGCTTATGTTAAGATACGGCAATGTATATATAATAATTTTATGTAACTTCTAATTTTTTATTGTATGCATAAAAAACATATTAATATTCGAATCTACGAAGATGTTTAAAAAGACATATAAATGACTAACTTATTCCTACGGCTCCGCCCGCTACGGCGATATTTTAACGGTGACGTGTTCCATGTGTCAATAAGGGTCATAAACTATTTGATTGCCAATTTTCTGCGAAAAAAAAGTGAAAGTGTAATAAAAACGCATTTCATACAAACATCTCGTTTATAATAATAGTAAGATAATGTATTCAGATCTTAAATATAATTTTAAGGTACTTTATTACTTCTAGCCTGTTTATAAATACGTGTGTCTGCGCGGTTCCAACCAATCAATTGAAACGATATAAATATTGGCTATGCAATAGAATAAAAACAGTGGCTGCGTTATACCGGTAATGTTTTTAGCTAAATAAATATGTATCTGTTCCTATGTCAAGAAATTGATTAAAGTAATACACAAAATATGTTATACCATGTTGTCTACATCAGATATTGTTAAGATTTTACTCTAGAAAGTAAGTAAAGTAATATTTATTTTTCAAAAGAAACAAGCATTTCTTTTCTCAAGAAATATTACTTTACGTGAGTTATTTCATTGTGTTGTATTGTTGAAAGAAATGATTAGTACATGATTAAAAAGGCAGTGATAAAGATAATATCTATACCATGTGTGTCTAATGTAGATGTTCTCAAAGTATAGATGAAATAATTTTCTAGTGCTAGCTAAGGAAAGGTTCTTCTACGATCTACGATGAAAAAGATTTTTTTGTCTAATAATGTCTCTTAAATGGGTCATTGAACAACAAAATAAATCGCCCGTTTAACAGCTTTAACATAAATAGTCTTCTCACAGCCCACTTTGAGAAACACTGGTCTAATGTAATTGTGTGAGACATGTTATAAAAATTATGGAGTAGTTAACTGTTTCATGAGTATCTGAGAGTTGATGTTGTATAATAACTATGAAGCTGTAGAATATTAATTATCAGGAACGATCAACTACAGCAAGAACCATAATATGTGTTATATTTAGTTGTGACCGGGGATTGAAACCAGACCTATCTATATAGCATAAAGAGATTGCTCTACAACGCGTCCTCGGAAACTAAAGAAAGAAAAAATCCATCCTCAAAAACAACTGAACTAAAATACGACACTCGGACCTTCGGTTAGACAAAACAAAACTAACATCAACTTCCAAGTACGACAGTACAATCTAGTAGCTGTTCTTTATTGAGTCTACAGATAAGAAAACAGAACGGATATAAGAGCTCGAATACCTCGATACTTACGACATCAGATAAACCGAGATCTTGCTGAGAAAGGAAACGTTGTGCCATGTATTATTGTTGCGACTATTGCCGGCCATAAAGTTTGGCCACCGGTCCTTAATTAACAAGGAACGGAACCGTATAGGCCTATTTAAACGATTTATAAACAGCGTACGTGCGGCACTGTTTACGTATGTCCGGTACGCATCGGATGGTATGGGCGATTGCATTTTGAAGATTTTAAAACGGTACGTAGCGGTTTTAGAGTGGCATAAAAATTTCGTTTATTATTTTTATTTTTTAGGGTTCCGTACCCAAAGTGTAAAAACGGGATCCTATTACTAATTTTCCGCTGTACGTGTATCGGTTACCAGGCTATATCTCATGAACCAAGATAGCCAGACAGTTCAAATTTTGCTCAGATGATGTATTAAAATTTCGGTTGCCGCTATAAAAAGAAATACAACAACAGTATTTTCATTATCGTTTTTATGGTAAATGGTACGGAACCCTTCGTGATCAAGTCCGACTTGCATTTGACCGGTTTTTTATTAATTTATATAGCAACGGAGCATGCGGCCCATCTGATCGTAAGTGGCCATTGCCATGTAACATTAATAATCAACCCTAGATTACATTAGGGTCCTACGTGAGGTCAGCCCTTTTGAGGATTATGAAACGTATATCTCTCAAACATCCCAACACCCAAGCCAGAGTACAGTAGCGTTCAACAATGTTGTTATAAGGCAACTAAGGAGTCGAACGTTGGAGTCGAACTAAAGAGATTCTACCACCAACCCACATGATTTATCTTATATTGTTACTCATTGTTGTGGTATGGTTTAAATAATTCTCGTGAGGTTTAAAGAGGTGTTACAAAATTATCGTATTGACTTAATTTGTACACAAACACGTCTTTTAAAATAACGTATTCATTGTTGAATTAATAAATAATAGCTCTCACAACAGTGAATTCCTACTTGGGTTATAAAAATCTATTTTATAATCATCTATTCAAATTCTTTTATTCAAAGTCTTTTATTTTAAGTCATAAAAAGAATAGAATGCTAAAATAGATTATATATTTATATAGGAATGCCATTTCCATAAATCACCTACCAATTTGTCGTCCGCCCGCATGGGGACTAAAATTACTCTTCCCGTGCTTTCCAATAAATATGTCAAATTGACACGATTCACGGCCGAAAACAACGATATTTAGGAGTCAATTAGGTATAAACATGTAGGAACGCTCGGCGTGGTTCGCGTAAAACGTGGCTAATAGCCGTTTAGATGGCAACACTAACAGCAGGTAGCCATGTTCGATGGCACTGCCCGCGGCACTCTCCACAGGAACTAAGAACCTTGGCGCTTACGACATATCGCTTGTTCCCATTGATTGAATTCACAACAAATTAAAATCTTTATTGCCCGCTCTATAGCTGACCCATCTCAAACTTTTTGGGCAATAAATTGTCTTTGTTTTGCGTTGGATTTTTTGAAAATAATTAATTCAAATGATGAATGCGACGGCTAAACTCATTGTCATTTTAATTAAAACTTTTCGAGTTTTTAATTCGATGTATGGACGCTGTTAACTAACCGAGAACGTGTTTTCAAAAAAGTTATTTTTATCACAATCTTCAATATGCGCGCGATGACATTTAGTGAAATGAATTTTGGCTTCCCACGCTAAAGGTCCGTATACAAGGGATATTTTTTTCTATATTTCAAAGTCATGAGTGGATGTGCAAATATGTTATGGATATCATCGCATATTTTACAGTGAAAGTAAAAATCGTGCGGAAATACACACAGAAATCTTAATGATCTTAATGAAGTAAGACTTGTATCTACGACTTATATATAAGGAGGAACAAATGCTCGGCAATATAACCTTAATCCTATTCGAGTTAACATCGTAAAGGTCACATGAGATTACGAAATATCATGGTTAGTACGGAAGACGAACACACAGAACTCCGTATTGAAGCTAGTCGGTCATTAAACTTAGCTAAACATGACTTCTCTGAATCAGTTGACTCATTACTTAAATCTTGACGGACAGGTCCGCTCCAAGCCGCGATATAAAGTTTCACATGATATACAATTACTCACAGTTCGTTGAAGAGATCAATAGTAACGAAAGGATAGTAATCGTAATGAGAGATATAAGCAGCTATTGTGTTATCCGATATCTTTACGACTTAAGAAGCCATACAATCCGACAGAGCACCGATGTGTCGGTTTAGCTGTGAACAATACTGCAAATCTGTTTAGTGTCATTCGGGAAATTTCCTTTTTTGTATCTAGATATTCTGTTCATTTAGATTATAATTATTATTTTTCAATAAACTGGAACATTTTGGCTGAATATATCTTCAATATTTTTTTGTATATTAATTTGGAAATAACACAATATTAATTAATTAATTCATGAAATACGTGGATAAAAAAATTACTTACATGTATGTAAAAAGTTACATGTATGTAATGTCAAATTAAATGTAAAAATATATTGTGATTGTACGAATATTTTTCATTTAATGCATCGATATGAGTTATTTAATTCAAAACCTTTATTTTTAATTATATATTAAAGACTTCTTCCAAACGAACCCCACCTTATCAATGGTCATCGTAACGGATATTTGCATCACATGTTGCCTATAGTTTAGATCTTTACTTCCTCATACATGTGAAGTATTCATAAATCACTCATATTAAAAGCTTTGTACATTAACGCCGTACTATAAAGTACCTATAGTAAATTCCTTATCTTATACAACAGCAGAATCTTATGTCATTCGTAGTAAGCATTTGTTTCTAGAAACTCAGTATTTGTTTTTCTTGCTCAGTTTCTCGGATTTGTGCGCTGTACATATTTGTCTCTATGTTAATTAAATATTGTTACCACTGTTTTTGGTTGCATAAGAGATAACCCGTTCGTTGCGCTGGGTGGGCTGGCGGCAGGTGGGTTTGATACAATAACGTTAGCTTAGGCATGTGTACCTGGTCTTGGATCATCGTCTGAACAAATATAGGGTTAAGTAAAGATAGTTTTGGATTCGTATATTTTCTTTTGTTAAGCAGATCTAGTATAAGATGCGTTGGTTTTACTTCTAGAGATAAGGTGAAACAGATAAATAAATTTAAGACGAATCAAAAAAAATTACCGAAATTAATACACGATTGTATTGTTTTATTATTAAAATTTTATTATTACTCCTTATAAATTAAGTGTAGAAAAACACTTATTTTGATATATTGCTGCAAAAATAATCAAAAAGTTATAAAATTTAATTTGCTCTCATATATCATTAAAGTTTATACCATATTTGGTTGGGTCCATTAAAACGCCGTTGTAAACATTAAGGTTTCCATGAAATTTTATTGATTTTAATGTTTTAGTATGTAAGTAGTAACATAAACTGTTTTGAAATGGTTGCTGTGAAAGATATTTTCATCTCCAAAATAACTGATCGATAAAAAGTGAGACAAATGCTGGCAATAACATTCAAACCGTTATCGTTAGTCGCCCGTAAATATTTAAAGTCTCCAAAAGACGCGTCAAATCGTCAAGCGGGAGTCCCCTCAAAGAACATATCCGAACACGTCAATTTGTTTACGAATTACGCATAAATTCGTCCCCGAAGACAAGACATCTCGTGCTGGGATCGCTGTTGCGATATTTCAATAAAATTTACGATTGTGACTTAAATGGCGTGTCCGATGAACAAAAAATGCTCCGACATGTTCCGCTTTTATTTTAGACGTATCTTGGCTTCGTTAAAATATCTCCGACGATAATAAACCTGTCCCTGCTTTGTGCAACTAAACAGCAATGAAATGGATGAATTATTGGTATAACCACGGATAATTAAATGTTTGAGTAATGGCTGTAAAGTTTTATACGTGGACCATGCACATAAAACACTATCTTGACCCGCGGGTGTTTTGATGGCTCAATCATTGAAAAATCTTTATCTCACCGTTCAAATTGTTTAACTTGCCTCTGTTATTAAATCATTGGAAACGGGAATAAATTTGTATAAATACTGCCTTTAGAGTTTATCGATGTAAATCTGAATCAAAATTTTATGTCTTTAATGATTTATTGTTACTAAGAAAACGGCAAATATGAAATATATAGACATAATGATTACGTATATTATTACTAAAACATTTGGGAATTCGTCCCGATTTTACATATTGGACTTTTTAGTAAATTCCTTATAAATATTGTTTGGTTTTTATTGCTTACTGATTCAGACATTGACGCTTGTTATGTGGGCGTATGTTAAGGATTTCTAAGAAATGTAATAAATTCTTTAAAATCGTTTCCACTTCGGTGTAATCATAAAAAATCTCTAAGAAAAAAGAAATTCGCTAAGGAAACACGATAATTACTCGTAACTATTTTCAGAATACAGATATACATATTGTTACAATAAAACTTGTTCTTGTTAAAAACAATTTCGTATTTCTTCATTTATAACAACATTCTAAAGCAATTTAGTATAAAATACAACACAAAGAGTCTAGAATCATTACAATTTGCAGTGGGAAATACTTGTATTTGTATGTCATAATTCTGCAAATATTGTTCTTCACTTGATTATCAGTTTGCACAGTTAAATACTGTTACTCATAATCGAACAAACAATCAATGGCAATCAAATTTCCGAACAAATTTACATATGACAAAGAACAATACATTATTGAATTTCAATAAGGAGTGGTAAAATTAAACATTACGCATACACAAGGTAGGTTAAAACGTAGGTACCACTTTTATCGATGTTTAGGAGAGCATTAAACTTAGAAAGGAACACTACTTATATAATATTACTTAAAAAAATAGACGAAGTGTGTAAAATATACATATGTTGTACTCGTAACTTAGTATGGAAGTTCAACAAACTCAGTCAAATTTTCACAGGGTACTCCAAAGCTCTTACTAAGAATTTTCCCAGAATTTAAGCTCAGAGGTGGGGTATCAGCTTCGTAACTATTACTACGACAAACTTATGATAATATATATTACAACAGCATTACTTTAACCAAACAACTATTAATAAATAATATATTGTTTAAGGTTCGTTTAAATAAATCTGATGTTCAAGATAAAGAAAAATGTATTCCTTGTTGTTTATGGAGGCGTTTAGTTGACTTATTTCCATAATTATAAAGATTTTTGTACATTATAAAATAATAAAACGATAATATCGATAGGGTTTAAAATAATCCCGTTCCAAATTCGAAGTGTTTAATTTCCAAGCGAATTTCGTAGCAGAGCAACAATGCGCTAGCTAGAAAATTCCAGAAATAAAGCTCTGAGTGGCGTGGCCAAATGCACGCTACATTGATGTGTGTTATTGGCCATGACAGTCTTGTCTTCACGACAGATCGCTATTCTCCCTCTATCGATATTTTTGTATCCTCCAGACGACCAATAATGTTTACTCAGATGAGTTGAAACTTTAAAATTAGGTGTGTGATTTTCGTCCCACGATGACAGCTATTTAAAGTTTGTTTAGGATGTAATGGGTTGTATTATTATTACGTTTAAATTCGGATTGTTTTTATAGCTGCGTTTGAGTACTGTGCAAATGTAATTCCATAATGTTAAGAACTGGCACTTTATGAACAAAATTTGTGACTTCAGAATTTGCTGCAATACCATCTATTAAATATAAAACTTCACTGTTCTAAACGTGGTCAATCAAAGCCCAAGTAATTAGACAATCATATTTCAAAGAAACGATATAGCGTTCTTCTTTTTGGACTGAGCCATCTGTTTTTTGTAACAGAAGAAGCATACTGTTTTTTTTTAATTATTAAATTAAATTAAATGAATTACAACATATAATTAGATATTAGAATAATTAATTAGAATTATGTTAAATATTGCGAATTTGCTTATGTTTTGAATAAAATTCTAATGTAAATGTTGTGTTAAGTTTAATCAATGCATCAGGATTTGATTTTAAGAATCCGTCATAAAAACTCTTCTGTTTATATTTACGTTTGTAATAATTTATTAAAATATGTATTTTTATAAATAATGAAGCCATATACGAATACGATGTCTCGATTTTATCATGTATTCAGAAAATTATATTGACTCTTACTATTCAATAGAATATTCAACCAAGCAGTGTTGGAACTTAAATTTTATTGTCTCCTGCGGCTGTTCATTTTAAACAAAACACTTAGAACTCTCAACGTTTTACATAAAAAGCGTTATAAACAGGCATATTTCATTATTTTTTTCCTCTAAAACAACGGGGTGCCTGTGTTTTTTGTAAAAGAATGCCAACTGCGTTGCGGCCCACGCGATCCCCGATCGTTCACACTTTAAGTGGCTGCACGGTAGTGATATACCTACTCAACTTAATATTAAAAATTTCTACGAATGCTTTTTGTATACTCTCCACTATTTCTCACACATGTTGCGGTTCACATTTAAAATTCAAAACTCATTTGTAACGCATAAACTTATTATCGAATATTATAGAATTCATAAAGAGCTCAAATTAATACTCATGCTTAACAAAATTTATTCAATAAGCCATAGTAAATTAAAATAACTATCATTCACATCTTTGACATACTTCTAACTTGTATCGACACCTCTAGGAATTTTGATGGTCGCGCGTAGATTTCAGCTCCAGATAAATGACGGTCTCTCCATCAATTTCGTAAAAAATATTTGGTAAGATCCAAAGATTCGTTTTTATGGTTTTTAAAAGATTAACGCTGAGATAAAGAGATTTGGGTCGGCTGGGACGGTGGAATTTTAGGGACACACTAAATTCTAACACCTTATTTGCTTTGTATAAAAATAAACACGCGTGTGTTTTAAATGATTTGTGAGTGTTTTTCTTTTATGGTTATTTATATTAAGAGATTATAATGAACTGAATGGATTGAAGCGAAAGAACCCCTTTATGCTTCGATTCCTGAGCCACAACATAACTTTTACAATGGATTTAGCGATGCTGTATTGCGGTTTCAAATATATGGTAAAGGAGAGATACTACAAAGCGTACCAGCTTAGTCCTTCGGTCTGACTTTAAGTACGACTCCAAATACGATTATCATATACGATCATTCTGGAATTATTCACAAATATCCATCGGCAACAGTAACTACAAGTGAACTGAATGTTTGTTAGCTGTTTATACATTATAAAAGGACCATTATCCCCTCCAGTTCTGTAAATTAACTGACCCCTTTACAACTGAACTTGCGAGTTGCGTGTACGCATTACTTCGACTCCGCCCTCCACGGACATCCTCCCGCGCTTTGTTTCAAACAAAATTGCTCTTGCGTGAAGTATCTCGTGACCATGTACTTCTTACTGAATATATACAAGTTTGTGAACAAGTCATTTACAAGTATTTACTTTTGTATTAACGATGATTAATGATTTAGGAATTTTTCTATTTTTAGTCATGGTTAATACCTACATGTGCTAGAAATGTTTGTGTTATTATATTTAAATTTTCGGTAACTATTTAAGGCATGAACTTTTAACTCATAATTTAAATTTATTGTAACAACTGCCACAAATCTTTTACAAAGTTGATTAGCACAGAATATGATTAATTATTTTTTTTTTTTTGTAGTGGCTTTAAGGGTCGTGCAACAAAGAAATAATGCATATTAGATACTGCAAATCCGAATAATGTTATGAAAAAAAAATTGTATAATATTGATTATAAAAGTCGGTGCGTTAATATGTACGAGTACGTAGTTAAAAGAATTTTGAAATTGTATCTCAAAAACCTAATAATCTACTCATATTCATCCATTGGCCCGACCAACGTAGTAAAATTTATTAATAGAGTTTTATCCCCGAAACTAGCGCCGATGCATAATAATTTCGATGGTTTTATACAACGGGATGTTCGGAACATTCTAACGAGAGCGATTAGTCGATCGAACGACGGAGTCTCGGAACAAAATTTACGGGCATTAAAACTATCTCCATTTCATCGTACGCTGCGGGCTTTAGACTCTAAAAGGCAGTTGTACAACCGCGTCCAAGTAACGAGTAGCTAGAAAAACTCAAAGAAATTGTTTCACTGTTTTGTCTAAAGAAGTTACACTCACGGATAAAGGCTGTTACACTATAAGAACAAAATAAATCAAATTTTTTAATCTAACATTGAAGAGACAGAAACATTCAGAGTCATCTAAGAAAACAATAATACATTACACGACCATCAGACAATTTAAAGGTACGATTGTGATACAGGTACCTAATAGTTAAACGTCAATCGTTTACTAGTTTGCAGTGAGACAAGTCAGTGAAAGCAGCTGCCTTTAATCGAATCCCAATCAACTACGGCCATGTTAAATAGTTTACTCGAGTATTAAATGTGTAATCAAAACTATGCCCTCACAACTTCTAAAAGTAAAAAACGTTACATTTTTGTTTATAAGCCGTCGATTTGTTTATCTTCAGTCCGTTTATAGGATCGTTGGGCATTGTGTCTGTCGTCAGTTATGATAGGGTGTTTATAGATACGGCAAAGTTAATAGCTTTATGAACAACCCAATATAACCACAAATACATTAACGAACCAAACACGAATTTCAATTTCCAATGTATCAAATTAATCGTCGAACCCATTTTATGGATAAGGATAAAACATTAATATTAAACAAACACCCGTGTAAAATGATAAAGGAATGCAACAAATCATTAGATAGCGAGTCCGTGTGATTGATCGTGAGCCGCGATAAGAAAACAGGGAGCATTAATTTGTTTACCGAATCACAACGTAGGTGTTGGAAGAAAACAGTAATGTCAAAAATCGGACAGCGACACAATGGGCTTGAGGATTAAAAGCGAAGCGATGTAGCAGTAGCCGCCACATCATTTATCAGAAAAAGCCTGTCTTTAACACGTTCCGTAGGATGGCACCGCAAGAATATTTTTTTCGAAAATAACAAATAACGGACGCCGATTTGATGGCAGTGGACCGAGCAATACCGGTCTGATGGTGTTTTAGTTTCGATCCCTGGCCAGACATCTGATAGATTAAAATAGATTTCTTGTCTAGGGTGGTTGTGTTTTTGACTTTGTGTCTCAATGACACGATACAGAAAACTACCTACCTATAGGACTATGACTTTGGATATGTTTTATTAAATATATTTTTTAGAGAAGCTATTGTATAAACAGGAAGTTGATAATGGAAATTAAAACAATCTAATGACTAAAGCCAAAAAAAATGTAAGAGGAAATTGTTTCAAATATTTATCTTTATGTTATATATTTTTAACATTAGGTTTCGAAATGGCTGTTTGTTATTCGCTCACAGTCGTTTATGTTCCGGGCCGTTAATTACAATTCAAAGCCACTTTACCGGTCCTAAAATCATAAATTAGAAGCAATTAATATTAAGCAAATTACTAATCAATGCCTAGTGACCATTTATAACGATTATTTGATTCATTTTGCATAAAAACCTCTTATTTTATCGGAATTGGAGTATACTCGTACTATTATATTTCTAGACGCTAATGAAGTTGGCCTACTACCCAATCAACAAATAGAAGCTGAGAATTTTATTTATTGGGGTATTATTATTAACAGACATAAGATTTGGATTCGAGCCATTGGAAATTATTGCTCGAAATTCCTAAATTTGCGTGTTCCTAAAACTGGAAAGATTGAAGCATTTATCAACAAAACGCACACAAACACAGTGTTATGCCGTCTCGGAATCCAGTCTTGTCCACGTTTAGTTTAGCTTCAGGCTTTATCGCCGGATTGCGTGACAAGAGCCCCTACTTCAAATTTCGAACTAACGGATGTCATGTAATTTCTGGTAACGATGTGTTTCTTTTATTGTCATAAGGCACCGAACTGTTAAATTGTTACATGCGCAGCCAATAACAAATCCTCAAGGCGTGTTCCATGTGAATTATTGCTTCATTTACGTCCCTTTATCATGTACGATTATGAAAAATTGCCCGAATTTATTTTCGAGTTACAACAAATTGTTTCACACGTTTCCTATCCAACGCTTCGCTCGCTACGATAGATAGAATGCCGTTCATTCGTTTGAAAGTTTAGTAAACTCAGCCGTTCAGCTTATTATAACTTCATGATAAAGCCGATTGTAACATCAGCTTATTACAAGCAGACAAATAAATTCCATCGGTTTCCTTATCTACGATCTTTAAGAGAAATCCGAAACCGTAAACATGCGCGCTGAGCACACTGTGTTAACTATTCATTCGGTGTCTCAGGAGAATATATTGAACAAAAGACGGGCTCAACATCCGACTACACTATTTCTCACTACATCGGTGCGATGTAATCAGAGAAGACGACGTGTCGCGTTTATTTATGTATGAACGGGGCGCGGGTGAGGGTGGGCCAAACGCGGGATACAAACAGAATAATATTGATGACACTGCGCTACGAGGGGTCATGAATCATTAATCGTCCGCTCTCGTCTCTATTACGACTGCCTTGTTGGATAAGCCGCCCTTCACGAGGTGATGCCGTGCGATACCCATACCGCGCCTCTTACGCGTACGTGCGCCTTTTTCATAACTTATGGGGCTCAAATGTAAGTCCAACGGTATGTTCCAATGCTCCTTACGTAAAAAACAAGCTAAACGTTAGACAAGCAGCTTGAAGGCAGCTGTTTTGTTACTAGTTACTTATCTACTGAAAATGCTCAACTTTGAACTTTGTGTCTTAAAGTTATTGTATCTCGAATACAGTACTTAAGTCTAGAAACGGGCAATTATGCAAATACGCGTTCTCTGAATTCGGAGACAAAAATTACTTTTATAATATCAACTCTGGGATTCCATTACGTTTTCATAAAATATCCAAAGAACTAATTTAAACCGAAACGTTTTCAATTTACCAACACCAGCCTGTGAAGTTACGATAACAAAAGAAACATAAAGTGATCTTCTTAAATACAAAAAGCGAGGGCAATTTAAGTTAATTCAGTAAGCAACAGACATGGCTACTTCCAAATGAACTCAAACGTAACAAAAACGAAAACAAATCGTGGACAAAAACGCAGGTCATTTCGGCGTGGACTTTCTCGTTTATTTTTTCTAAGCGCACCGGGGTCTGAGGACGTGTATCCGAAACCTTGGGTAGTTTTTGTTGGATTTTTTTTATCCTTCCCTGTGTATAGCTAAACAGCGATAAAATAATAATGCTCATATTGCAGCAGCTTCGAAAAGGGACCGTACGGGGACGACCGAACGCTCCTAAATTTCTAATCGAGATTGTTATTTTGCGATCAGCCGGCTTATTCTTTATGGTTTATTTTTCGCAATGTTTGAGGGTCTCAAGGTGAAACAGCTATTATTCCTGTAGATTGATCTTGCGTAACTTTGCAGGTATAATGTTGACGTAAATAAAAGGTATATTGAAAAATGGGGCAATATTTACATCAAAAATTAATATATTTCTGAAAGTTTTAACACCGCAAACAAACAAGAAGAGACATTTGAATTCAGCTCGAGCACTATTTAAAACATCTACAAAAAGGCACATAAATTCTACATGACAGGTCGAGCTACAAACTTAATGCAGTCATAACCATATCTACATCTTGGCACTTATGGAAGGCACTTTTTAAAATTCATCACGTGTAGTAAAACTCCGCCACGCCGTCGGGGAGGCACGCTTCTAACAAAAAGGTTTTAAAAAAATCTCTAAAAAAGGTAGAGAAAAACAGAGACCAATATATTTAAAAGGACGCTGTTACAATGACACAATAGAATAAATAGTTTCTGGCGACAGTAAGGGCAGAGTCACAATGTGTGCCTCCTGCCTACGATATTGGGAATTTGTATTGTTGGACGAAGGCTTAAAGTGAACTTCATGTGAATAACAATGAAATTTGATTCTGAGATCTTTTATACTTAAAATATTTAATACTTTTAATGATGAAAACTACCATTTACATCCAGTGATAATGTATTAATCGCTAAATGAAAGTAAACATGAAATTTTCTTGATTCTCTTAGCACAAATTCTAGATTTTTTTATTGATAAAATAGTTCAGTTTTAAAGATTTACTTTAATCCATTTTTATTTAATATTATTAGATATGCCTTTTAAAAACACTTTAAGTTATAATTTTCACGGGATAGAATTTTCTGAAATACATTACAATTGTCAATATTAAACTAATGATAATCGACTATTAGTGACATGCTCTATTTCATATAAATTTATAACAATTTAATGCAAATAACTTAAAAATGAAATAACTTAATTGATATATTAATACTGCCTAAAAGAACCAAATTAATTAATTAATTAATTAATTCGAACTATTTTATTTCCGTCACTACCGATTCTTGTTTTCCGTAAAATGTAGAGACACGTCAAGTACGTATTCGTTAACTTTTTAAAATTAAGTAATTAAATTAAAACATTTTCGTAGGTTGCACAAAAATACAAGTATTCAGCATAATTATATAATTGTTACCTCGATTAATATTGACTTAACAATTACTAATATTTCTACTACTACTAATACAAAATTATAATATTTATAATATTATTTATTAAAAGGCTAATTAATTGTGTAGCCTATTATATCCAAACACGATTAACTGTAACGAATATAATAAAACCTATCTACTTTAATTCTTCACTTTTAAAATACTAAACAAAAGTACAAGTACAGAAATGTTTCTTTAAAAAGATTCATAGTACTGATAGCCCTGTTATGAGTACCTACAATATCAACCACTGAGAAAGAAGCGTGGGATCTGAGACGATTCACATGTGTACAATACGTTACAAGATGCCGTTAGGTCCCATGCATCCGCTAGAACCAGAAAACATTACGACATGTGAAAGATGCCTTGTTTTCTTCTAGATTGATATAAAAATAAGAGAAAGTACCCGTTACACATTAAAATGGATCAATCCCGCGATAATATTAGTTTCAATCACGTAGAGAATGGTGTGTTTGAATATTTGACATGAACAACATCAAATACACCATATACATAGTTCTCACGTCTAAAAAATGTAATTCGCGGAATTAATTACGAATACAAAGTGTAGTTTTATATATACATTCCTTAATTTAAGGTATTTTATGAAACACTTTTTTTTAAAGACCTATCCGTCAAAACCCGCGATTGTAGGTTACATGATATTAAAAGACCAAATGAAAGTTACATATATTTTATAGGGTAATAAATATTACTTCCAAGCCATAAATATTTTCAAAACCGTATGAAGCATGCAAAGTTAACAAAAATTACAACCCCATTTACGGTAATAAGCTCTATAATGAATAGCCCAAATTTTAACCAAAAATGTTAAGTAGAATCATGCGTGTAAACAAGTTGTTTAGTGATAAGTCGAAGTAAATGATTATGTGCTTTTGTTCAAGCACTAAATAATTTAAGTTAATCACTAAAGATTTGTGCGCGGAAACTACTAAATTATAAGCTACATTTGGGGACTTACTTAAACAAAAATAACCTTTATAGAAAAAATAACTGACTTGAAAAAGTTACAGCTCTTTAAAAGAGGCATTTAAACCGACCTACGTATACCTACAGAACTGACCTGCAGGTGTTCCGTCTTAAATCCCAATACGGTACATAACTAAATAAAACAGTTAAGGAACTATATATTGAGCTTGGGTTTCTCTATTTATATTTGTGTAAGTCTACAGCACCCATAGCACGAATACTTTAGTCTGTACCTATAATAGTCGAAATAAGTTATTTACTAAGCCCATAAAAGATGACTAAAAAAACTGTTAATGTAACCGATCTATCTTACACTTTTGATAGAATTCGTGTAGAATTATATACGAGTTGTAAATTTAAAACTATTGGCATTTCTATTGTTTATTATACTATTAGTTATAATTTATCTTGTCTACTATAAATCTCTAATCTAAATTTTAAATTGCAATCCAGTCGGACGTCTCAAGATTTTGTATATATTCAAACGTAAATATGTTCTTGGAATGAAAACATAAATCTGTTAATGATAATCCGCTTGGCACAATAATCAAGATTACTCTCAGCAAGTCTTAGATTTGACATTCGATCAGACGGACTGCTAAATTATTAATTCAAATAACTACTCTGGGCGGATATCTACTTCTCCGTAAGTAAATATGTATTTACTTACGGAGATTAAACTTAGTATGTACTAAGTTTAATAGTCGTTCCATAAGTACATAATATGCATCTCAAATGCTAAATCGTGATATCATCGGAAAATATGATTATGAAGACATGAATCCAATATTTTAATGACCAGACACAAGTAAACCAAACTTACGACTGAAGTGCTGCAAATATATGAATTTTTGGACAACTATTTATTTGCGGCGTTTGCAATTGACGATGGTGATCTGACATGAAAAAACATGACAGATATATCTGCCAAACTTGTCCATGCTTCCGGTGACCAAAAGCTGACGGCTACTTTGCACGCAGATTAAGTCTCGTCGTACAGAAAGATGCTGCGAGTGTTTTGGGAACCACGCGTCAAACGGCCATTTTATTTGCAGTTTATTTAATTTATAATATTTTTTTTTAGTCATCATATAGTCTATTTATGTATTATGTTTATGCTATATAATGTACATTTAAATAAAGATGAATGCGACACAGATATACCTATATAGTTGAGGTATTACTATGACCAGCAATCGGGAGCATCATCATATCCCTTGAATAATATCATGTGTCATCGAAAGTAACATAAGTATTTCAAATCTCATAGCAATCAATTAATTGGAAATAACTAATTATTTAGTAGCATGATTTTGCTACTAAATACAAACATTGCACGTTACAAAGAGAAATCGTACTAAGTATATAAATTCAGTAGTTCCTGCTAAATACATACAGCTCAAATAAATGTTATGTGGTATACAATTTAGAGTTTAATTTGTCGACTTTGTACAGTGGAGTGATAACCGCGTTTTGGGATGCACTAAAACTGAAAACGGTGAAGTTGCAAACGGGGTCGAGTGCTTGAAACTTGTCGCTAACTAGAGCATTCGTATAGGTATGCACCAGATTTGAATAGAGCTCTTGGTCACACTTACCACTATTGCAATGTTATGTTTTTATTTAGTTTAAGTTATTTTATGGCCACTATGCAACACCTATGCAACCTTTTATGGTTATAGAACGAGAATGGACGACCGGGGAAGTACTACTGCTAACTATTTTAGCATGAAGTTGCGTTTTGCATTTGCATTGTCATAGAACCCTTGATCAATGTAATTTTAAAACATCTGCATACATGCTCTTGTAGTCACCACTTACCATCAGGACTGCAAGCTTATTAATCCCTTCAATCTTATGAAAAAATCTTCATATTTATCTCTGGACGACTCTTGCAACATACTTCGCCATGTTGTGTCATTGCTGATTATTAGTAAAAGGTATAGATTCGTATCTAAATCATATCTACTGTCGAAACCGCTATTCAGGTGTACTTTATCCCTCAAACGATTCTTAGGACAAGGAACTAACACTTTTATCTAATGATAACAAACCATTGTCACCCAAAGCACGGCGTCCATTACATTTTAGCAGTAACTACCCCATCCAAGACCTGACTACACCGCTATTGCAATGATTTCAAGATCGGCCATAATCTGTAAAACTTGCGGGAATACATCATTTGTAAGAATCATAATTATGTATAATTTAAGAGGTTCCGTTAAAGCATTCTCGTCATTTTTTTCTTTATAAAATTCTTAATTGGAAGACATATTTCACTGTAGTTACGGGCGACAATACCTTGCATTAGATAGATTAGTTGATGCCATTCAAAACCTTAGTAGCAATGGCAGAGGTCAAGTAGATGCAAGTTATGCCAGTAGGCTTTCATTTCTATACTTCGCCTACATTTAATAAGGCATGTTTTTATATTTTAATCTCTTTTTTTATTTTATACAGTTAGAAATGAGATGTCCCGTGTCGCAAAGCGGCCATCGTACTGATCTGACACGGAATGCTTTTCGTATTCAATCCCCAGACATATAGGTATCTGTATGATGAATTTAGTTACCTGTTCTGGATTTGGGTATTTCTATATTTTTATGTGTGTGTATAGCACCTAAGTACCCAACCCATAAGTACCCAACAGTGGGCCCATGAGTGAAGAAATCGTTACCCTTAGGACTATCTTAAATTAGGTATTTCTGTTCGAAAGTTTTTGTAATGTAAGTAGGTATTACAAAATTACTATATTTTGACGTAAAGATGTAAGTAAAAATATATAGCAAGGTGGAAGGTTCGCATCTTCGACTCCGCAGGCTTTAACGCCACACCTATTTCTACCTAATAACAGCAGCAATAGCGCTTCAATGATCTAGGTTGAAGGGTTTGTGAAGTAGAGATACTTACTCGATAACTTAGTCCTAAGGAGTGCTAGATTCCTTGCACGCTAGAAGCACTGGTAAGACGGTTATCTAGTCTAGGTTGATTAAAGTTGTCCATGAGAAGCTAGCTACTTACCGTCAGGTGGAATGCATGTTCGTTTGCTGCAACCATATTATAAAAATATGGGAACATTTTCATTACACTAACAGAGTTATAAGACTCTTCTTTAAAGCGACTACACTGACATCTATTATTTTTAATCAATTAGAGTTAAAAACGACAGACGAATACTAAATCTTCTGATACAATGGGTACATGAAACTTGTTTACAAAGTGGAGCAATATTTTCTATGGGTTTTTATTTAATGTACCATTCTATTTGTCGGTCTTTGAAACACTTTAGGCTACTTTCACCGTCATGTCAGTGTAGTTTTTAAACTGCCATTTATAATAAAGTATGTGCCTTTATTTATATAAGAAATGTTTTTAAATTGCTTGATTTCTCTTTAGACTAAATTTACGATTTATTTCATTTAATTTTACAACGTGCGTAAACTAAGACTTGGTATCCATGTAGGACTTTCAAAAACGTATTTTATACTCAAAAACTAGACCTGAAGTATTTTTGTCAATTGGGTTTCGAACCCTAAACACAGTACGAGTATTTGATTCATACAATATCTATGTCCTTGGCGATTTTACGTAGAAGTAACAACCCTTTTTTACAAAAAAAAATAATACAAAGTAAATAATAAAATTAATACAGTAAAAATATCTGTCAAACACTTTACCACGGAACCGAACTTGAAATTCTTAGCGACAACGCACTGTAGTATATAATACCAGCGTCATGATAAAATTAGTATGCCACAAGAACTTCATTACTGAGGTCAGCAGGAGCCAAGTTCTCTTAACTAGGGCACTCATTTCCATTGTTTTTAACTTAGTACTTACTTTTGTTTAGCTAATTGAAACACCTGAGTATACTTTCACAGACATTATAAGTACTTTTAATTTTTGCTGCTAATGCTGTGATATTGCAAAAGAGTGAAGGTATATTCAAATAGGTGTTTTTATGTTTGTTATTGTTATTGCTAGTTCTATATAAAATGTACATTACCTAACCATATCCTTTAGATCAGAACAAAACATTATGGGACTTCAACGAAAAACCACGAAGATTTCCACCTTGAAAAAGAATCAAAGCATTATTTCATAATCAAAATATTATTTAAAACTAAAGGGCACAGTATGAATTACTTTCGTTATTACAGTACTAATCAGTCTCTTAACTAAACACATACACACATCCAAGGAGTATTTTATTTGTGTGTATGTAATATCATACGTTTCTTTGGTATTTTTCTTTACGTAAACAAGAAGCCAAACTACTTACCTAATGAGCAGTTTTAAGAAAATTAATTAATAAGCAATTCTTAATAGATTTGATAATCAGTAACGATTCATACTTATCTAATCTTATACTGAAACACATCTCCGAGATATTAAAATACAGGTTTAAGGAATCCATTAATAAATGTTTATGCCTTTTTAGTACCATGATTCGTAAATGAGATGGGACGATACCAAAAATATATTCGTTTTAAGATTTCGCGATATATATTATTAGTGAAGACTATAAAATTAAATTGAAAATCCTACTTGCTTTTTACGACCCGCATGGCGGAGCGGTCACCATACCGGTCTGACGCGCAATGGGTTCCGGGTTCGATCCCCGGCCAGACAGA
>DWLI01000283.1:0-24075 GCA_018249915.1 Cecropterus dorantes dorantes
AATTAATATTGATTAAAATAAGTTTTATACAAATATAAATCGCAAAACATATTAAAACCTTAACGCCAGAATGCTATATCACCAGAATACCATAACATAGCAACCAGAATAACATTTTAATAGAATACTTATTTATTTATCAACACCGTCTCCAGGTCACAAAGATTCGGATACACAAACACACACACACTGTACGGATCAGTCCTAAGCCGGATTACGCGACTGAAGGATGTAGATTGTATCCGAACATGGAGAGTACTGCGGATTTACACTAAAAAGGCCGTACAGACTAAATTAGATTTTTAATTTTCATAACTTTATTTAACTCTTATTTGTAAAATATATTTCAAGACAAGATACCAAATTAATAATTATAAATTAAAAATAAGTTTTATAAAAACATATATCGAAAAAATATTCGAACCACTTGAATACGAATCATCAGAAAACCATAACATAGCAACCAGAATACCATATTAATAGAATAATTATTTAATTATCAACACCGTCTCCGGATCACAAAGATTCGGATACACATACACACACACACTGTACGGATCAGTCCTAAGCCGGATTACGCGACCGTAGGATGTAGATTGTATCCGAACATGGAGAGTACTGCGGATTTTTACCGAATAATCAGGACTAAATTATATCTTGAAATTTCATAACTATTTTTTAGTTTTATTTGTATACTACTAATTATGTTTTACAAATAAATATCGCAAAATAAAAAAAAAGAAACAAACAGCGTGATGTTATGTAGCCTATAGCCTTCCTTAATAAATTGAGTATTCAATACAAAAAAAATCGAATCAACCAAACAAACTCTACTCCCTTATAATATTAGTATAGATTAACATATGAACATGAAATAATATTCTTTAAAAACGCAAACTTTTGTTTCGGCGCGACATATGTGACTTATGTACACAGTCGAGTTTCTCATTTTTGTTAACACGTGACTCGTTTAAATATTCATTAACATGTTTGATTTCACCTTCAAATAGTTTAGTTGCGTAATTAATTACGTGTCATCTATTAAAGTCGTTTAATATTAATTCCATTCACAATTTATTGTAATATATGTTAAGTTCAATCTTCTACAGATTCAAACAGGTGTGTTGAAGTTTGTAAACAACACAACGTATACAAAACTTTGGGCAACTTTTGACTTTTTTTATCACAAAATTTTATTTAGTGTTTAATTGTGAAAAGAACTAATCGGCAAAATGGAGAACTACTATCAGTCACAACTCTCGACATGGAAATGATCGTCAATGCTTTTATCACCACAAGCATGACTACTTTGACAACAGTGTAAGACTTATAAGACGAAGAAGTTTAGTATGAAGGCTAGCATTGGCGGATTCATGATCATTCGTAGGGTACAGGGTTTGCAGTCAAAGATAAGCTTGGACGAAATTTAACGGCGAAAAAAATCAAGATAAAGATTCTTTCGAAATGGTGCATCCAACCTTTTACATTAGCGGGGAGGTTTGGTCTTCTTTTTTCGGAAATAATGCTCTGTGACGGATGAAATTATGTACAAGCATGTATTGCAAGGCTGTGGAGGAGGGCTATGGCTTCTGAACCCACCCCATAAATCCAGCAGTGATGGTGAGGAATAAGGAGCTACCTAACCTGTATATGTGTTAATTCCAAATTCTATCTAGATACTCTAGTATCACGAAATTACTAGAATAATTAACTATACGGGTTAGGACGGATAACCCCGTTGATACGGAAACTCCGCCACAGACAGACCGCTTAATGTGGTTAAATGCACCCCTTAGCATGATCCCAGATATTACCGTTTTAGGGGTCGGGTACTCAGGTTAATTGTGAATTAGGTGCCTGTTTCATTGGTCTCATTTAGTAGAGTTTCGTAGTAGATTATACAAGAAAATTAAAATGAACAATTTAAACTCCAATTCAACTTGTAAGTAGCATTATATATTCTAAAGTTAAATAGATTTTTTTAATTTTGGTTAAAAATAGGTACTCTCTTTCAAATCACTTTTACAAAATTCTAAAAATAAATTCCCGCATAGAATACACAGATTATAACTTATAACTCTCTTTTAAGGCCGAATATTAAAAATAAATAAAACAATACTGAGCTCTAATTACAAAATTTATCAACCGCTAACAGTAATATGTATAAGTTAACTACGTATATAAATCAAATGCCGCTTTACTTACGAAAATGTATATTTAAAATGGCAAAAAGAAATTGTGGTTACTTAATATTAGAAAGTAAAAGTTCAAAGATCGGAGACAATTATGGCTATTTTGAACTCGAGACGAAGAAGTTTCTATAGTAAATGTTATTTTCTAATTTTCATTTTCAATGTCTATGGATTTTTAGAAAAAAAACATTTATTGGTGAACTTGTGAATATAAAAAGGGGCAATCAATCTGCGATACATTTGATGAAAAGTTTTTAATCAATTTATTTTTGCTTAGCAAGTAGCGAGGTTGGTATTAGCAAAGTACTTTATGAATTTTAAAAGCGGCTTTCTCAATTTTGCAGCTGTTTATGCGAAATGCTGTGATACCAGTTTCAGTGTCAATGACCGCTATCACTCGATATCGGTCCCGTAACATTCCCTCACTTTGCATAAATTGAGATTTGCTCGATTATATTAGTGATTCAGTGACAAATTAATATTGATTGCGGAATTATTACTCAAGTCATGCATAAATTTTGCATAATAAATGATATAATTTCGTAAATATTTGACATTTTGAACGTTGAATGAATGCACCGTTAAATTCTTATGATAAAAAAGTTGAAGGATTAGTTTAGCATAAGAAAAGATGGGAATTTATCGAAAAAAATATATCGTATCTCTTTTTATAATGTATATTTCTTTTTATAAATCTTTTTATTAATTATAAAATCGTAAACGAGCATGGAATCAACCTGATGGTGAGGGACTCCTGCCGCCTATGGACATTTGTTATGCCAGATAAGTGTCTTAACAGAGTCTCACCTGAGGTTGGCCACAGTTGTTCTGAGGGTTAAGTTGGAACGCCTCGGATAAGTATGTATCCCTTTCCACACACTTCCGACCAAAACAGCAGTGCTTAAAACTGCTGTCAATAGGCAGAAAGAGGAGTGGCAATGGTGCTTTTGCATCCGAACCACAGACGGTTCTATCACTTTCAAATGTCAAAAAATATTGTCAATTAATTCTTTTGACGTCACTGCAGGACTTAGGCCTACTTTGATAGGTTTTTTCTAATATTCAAAGCATATATTGGTGACTGAAGTGGGTGAAAATCTTATACAGGAAGACGCTGTTGATCATCCCCTGGATTTTGTCCTTTATACTAGAATATAGGGAGTGCTGTTGTATAAAACTGACGATACACGGCAATTACGACATAATTTAAATTAAATTGAATGCAGATTTATATTTTTAATCTATTAAATTATCAATTTTATCTCATAACATTACATCATATTTACCAATATAAACTAGAACTTTGATGAGAAACTCTACATCCGTCGACATACGAGACTACATAGTTTTAATAACAACCAAAGTTATGAGTATTAATTAGTAAGTCAAACAAAGATATCTTAAAGCAGTAACTCTGTATTTATTCTTCAATGTGAAAAACTCTTGGGTTTGCGTTATTTCTTGTAACTATTTTATAATATTACGTAATTTGTAGTACCTCGTTACAATTACCATTGTTTTAAGGCGTGAATTCATTCAATTTGTAATAGTATGTTGTTACTACTTATATTGTCAAGGCATGACTTTACGTAATTTGTAGTGTTGTTACTATTAAGTTAATGTTAAGAAAATAATTAGAGTATAGTTCGACCAAGGTACCGCCACCTTGCATATTTCCAGGGTGAATAATTTCTAGCGTCTTGTTGGAATTGTGTTTATGTCATCTGACTTATATGTAAGTCAGATGACATCGCTTATGTTAATAATACTGCGTAAGTGATATTTGGTAACTTTTGAGGAGAGACAAAAAAAAAACATATTTTATACGAAATTCTTCAGACAAAATATACAGTAACAATACTACACAAGCGATATTTGGTAACTTTTCAAGAGAGACAAAAACATTTTTTTGTCTCTCACCAAAAGTTATCAAATAGTACTTACGCGGTATTATTATATAAGCCACGAAATATGAGGTGACTATCTTAGTCTTTGGAAGGGTTAACGCATCTGTAATCGGCTTCAGGTAGAACCCCAGTTCTATATGGTACCTATTACACGCCATGAACAGCAATACCCACTTACCATTACATGTACGGCGAGCTTTTTTGCTACGTTTGCTACAATTTAAAGTGTCACCGGTATCGCATTGGATTCTTGGCCTGTTAAAATAGATGTAAGGTTAATATCTTATTTGTATGCGTGCTTGTTACTCTCTCGTGCAAACACTAATGGTCTCTGAAATTTGGCACACAAATAGTTTATAACCTAGTTTAACACATAGAATACTCTTCACACGGTAAATACGAAGCGGAGCCGCGGGGAATAGGTAGTTAAAAAATAAAAATGTATGATATAAAAAAGGAAACCACGTCTTGGCAAAAGGAGTGTAGGCCGCCCCTCGACCAGGTGGACTGATGACTTGAAGAAGATGGGTAACCGCTGGATTCAGAAAGCTCAGGACCGGTCGGAGTGGCGCCGATTAGGAGAGGCCTATGTCCAGCAGTGGACTTCCAAATGCTGATAGATAGATAGATAGAAAAAAGGAAAACAAACATACAAATGTCATTAACCGCAGTTACTATTCGCTAATAAACTACCCATTGCTTGCGTGCGCTATAATGATACAAAGATAATGAATAATGAGCGTATATTTTCGCATAATTACTACCCCCTGTAACCGGCCGAGCGTTGTTTGTGTATAATGGATGCTTTTACGGTATTCAATCAGTTCAGTTACTTAGATTACCGCCGATGATTAAACGAGATACCATTTCACGCTCGTTATTATTTTCGTCATAATCAATGCTGATGTTGAATATGAGTATAATAAGAATAAATTGATTTTATAACGTACCGTAATATCTCTATAATATAGGTAGATTTATCGATATGTTTTAGGTATGAAAATAATATATTAATGGGTTGACGAAAGAAGATATATATTCTTCCGTCAACCCATTATTGTGCCACTGCTGCATTGTGGCACGGGACTTCTCTCAGATTGAGAGAGTTTCAAGCCATAGACCACCGCGCTGGCCAAGTGCGAATCGACAGACTTCACACACCTTTAAGAACTTTTTAAAGAACTCTCGGATGTGTAGGTTTCCTCAAGATGTTTTCCTTCACCGTAAAGCAGTGATAATTAACTTCTAATATATGGATACTAGTAATATACTGTACCATGCCGTCTTAATAGTACCTTTTAACGTCTAAAAACTAACATAGACAGATCTTAAGCTGGAGTAGAATACTTTAATGTTGTTTCCTGTCATGTACCGTAAGTAGTTCTGCGACACGAAACTAAAGGCAGGACTTCTCAGAATGTTACTCCTTGCGGTCCGCGGATCTTCCTACAACAAATGACAACCGTTTTTTTCACCGTCAAATTTCTTAATGATCAGTTTTCGTCTAATTTCCATACCGATCGTTTTTTATCGATAAATATTAGTACTAGCGACAGTTTAACTGGTTTGGTGCTGGTGCAGTTGGAACATCAATATTCATCAGAATAAAATATACTTACAGTAAATAAGCATACACTACCAGCCATAACTAACAACAATGTGCGCTTTACATAACTTACGAATGACCTAAGATTAGTAATACAAATTAATAATTAACGACATTATATTATGAAATAGATTTAGATGAAATAGAATTAGTAACTAATCAATAATCAATTAAAGATATTAGAAACTACTAAATATCTCAATTATATCACTCATTCATGATCGCCCACCTTCAGTTTCAGATACTATACTTGAATGCGGCCTGATATAACCTCATCTAGCATTGATTGATTTAAGTTGTATGTTATTGTATGTTTATTTGTTTTGTTTATATTTATAGTTCACAATAAAAATATTTTATTATGTTCTATTATATTATGTGCAGCTAAACTGAAGGATTAAATTTAAAATTAAAATAATTGATTGGTTTGTAACATTGGAAATTTAAGTCGATTATTGAAATATGATTTCCAAAGGAAAAATATTTTTGATGGCAAAGGTTAGATTTTAAGAAAGGATCTACCTTTTTTTGTTACGAGGGGGCAAACCTTCAAAAGGTACCCGACGCCGTGGGAGCGCCGGGTTATGTGGGATTTTTACCGCAATAAAACCCCCCGGTGGCCGTCCTCAGCGCTACGTGGAGGACTCCGGGATCTCCAACGGAACACAACCGGAGTCCTCCAAGCGCAATGCCCCTTTCGGGCTCATCTCGCCTCGAGCATTTCATCTCGTGGTGCCTTCTGGTGTTACGACGGCATGCGACCACACATGCCGTCGTCCTTCCCGGGGCCGCTTCGCTGGACGGTTCGAGCTCCCCCTCTTACCGCCCGCAACCCCGGAAGCCCCCTTTTAGTCGCCTCTTACGACAGGCAGGAGATACCGTAGCCCTATTCTGGTCCCGGAACTACAGGGACAAAAGATTATGACCTACTCTACCAAATAGCATACATTTGGTTCATACATCCCTATCGGATACCTATAATTATACCTATCGGACCAAAAGACAGCCTTTTCTCCTAACAAACATTATTAAGTCACATAAGAACATTCTGGTCGATATACAAGAAGCGAATCTTTACTTTTTTTAGTCTAAAATATCCATGCATATTTATTTCGAATACCTAATTATAGCAAATATTTTGTACGCAATGCATATCGTAGTCTTCTCTGTAAGTGAACCGACGAGGCGCCTTCCTATTGTTCAACTTTATCTTCATCGAGATTAGAATCGACATTGATATAGCTACACGAACAAAAAAGGTTCAAATTGACTCAGAAATATTTATGACTGTTATGGGAATCGTACAGAATTCGTGTTTCTTAAAAACTTACAAACAATAATGAGAATAATTGTGTTCGCTACAAAATGTGTATTGAGATTCATTTTCTAAAAACAAAGTAAACGAACTTAGTACACGTGACATACGGCTGGGTCACGTTCAAGAGCATTTACGTGTATTGAATTGACGCATCTCTAAACCTGATAGATAGGTACTTAGGGTTTGCAAGGTAACAAGCGACATACCTATTTGCACCGCTACTTCAACATTTTTAAAAGTATCAAAATACATGCCAAAAATTCAACACAAAACTGAAATCAATCAATCAGACTGTCAAATTGTAAGCCCTACAGCTTATGATCCTTATTCACAAATCTTAATAAAATATAGGGAGGTTACTAAGCACTAATTAGCTTTTTAAAATAAGTGTAGCTTAAACCTTAAACACCACAGTATCCATGGTAAATAAAGGAGAAACCAGAAAAAAATCCAAAAGAGAAGGCTGGAATTTAGCTATAAAGCTATCTTGACGCAATAATTACGGACAAGTAAATCGAAGAAACAGAGAAATAAAAAAAAACTTATATTATTCAACCAGAGCGCTAGAAAAACGGCGCTTAATGCAGTTAAGAGTGCCGTTTAAAATAACAGGAAACTGTTTAACAAAATACTTGTAACTGCAAAGTACCAGTCAACCCTGCGAATACTGCGAAGAACCACAAGTCGCGACCGGCATGTCAATCAACCACTTACCTATCAAATGACCGACCCAAAGTACTCACATCTGCCTACAGTTAATTAAGTATTCCGCGTTAGATCGGCAAACAGAAGTTTATGTTTGATGATATACTGTTTTTTGCTCAGTATAATTGGTGTACGAGTATATGCACTTATGCCGACGACGGGAATACCTACATGACTACTATTAGTAGATTTTTCATGTGGTAAAACAAGTAATCATACTTATTTTACCACATAAAAATGACCGCGAAGATACCACACCTATTCCTAGCATGAACCTCGGGAGTAGTAAATTCTGTGATTGACTTCAGATAGAAGCCATATTCTATATGAAGTTGTTTACAGATGTCCATAGGCAGATGTAACCACTACGAACAGATAAGCTGCATGCTCGTATGGAACTTCAATCTTATAAAAATAAATCTATCATTTTTTTATGTAATATACCTATTAGATATCAAATATATAGATCACAGCAAATGATTTTAGTGGTCAATTAATTATGGACATCTGTGATCTAATTCATGAAGTACAAGAGTTTTACTCGTACTTGAAATTTATTACAAATAAATTGCTACTCTTAAACATCGAAAAACGGAAACTATCTTACAAATATTCTTCAGACTGGAACATGACAACACTACACTGCATATTTTACAGGGATTATCAAAGGCCAGTAGTTGATAACCAAGGAGTCTATGAAACGTTTTAAGATTTGGGCTAAAAAACTTTCTTAACCTTCCCTTGAAGAGTATCCTTCTGCTTATCGCGAGAGATACGAAACTGTTTTTGATCCACCAACAGATATAATAATTGTGCCAGGGTTACTGACTCACGTAACTTTCTACTGACTTCTTCAATGTGACATAAGGTTTCTTTGTTTTAGCTACGTACAGTGTTAGGTGTACGTAGGTAGTAAAATGTAATCAATTATGATGTAAAGTTGTTTCTTTTTTGGAAACAAATTGCTATGACATGCCACGTAATTTTTAAAGCATTTTTCATCCCTGAAAAAATCTCAGTATCGAAATGTAAACTCCTAGCGGTTGTTCAAATGTTCACATTTCGTCGTAGTAGTATTTAGCAGTGTCAGTCTTGAATAGTGCCAATTCTTCACTCTTTCTATGTATATCGTGAATGGTCTAAAAGGCAATATCCAGGGGATGGGCAGCACCGTCTTCTTGCGTAACATCAACACTTTCTGCGGTCACCAACACGCGTGCCAAGCGCTGTATCTCTTGGCAAAAATTCTCATACGAGGAGGCCTGGGTCCAGGATACTTTGATAGGCTGATAGATAGGTGATGGTTGGTCTTCGAAATTAATTCCTCACGCAATTGACATGTGCTAAAAGTAGAACTGCTATTCAACTTACAACACAGAAAATTGTAACTATGTCACTTATGGATTAATTGTATAAGGTAATACAAATATACAGCTTAATATTTTCATAAATATTTTTTAAACTCAATACGTATAAACAATGTAATAAGTATTTTAATTTCAAATTAGTAATACATCAAGATTTAAATTTTTAAAACTTCAAGGGGATCTTAAGAGCTAAATATATGATCATTCTGATTTGAAGCAAACGTAATTCTTATGTAATTTATTTCACTTGACATGTTTATTAATCTCATGTGGTGCAAAAACTAGGATCATTCACCTAAAGGTACCTTAACCTCAGTAGGTAATAATAGTGGCCTCACTTCCAATATGTACGTTTAGAATCTAGAATATATTTAGGCATTTATCGCAGAATAAATTAAATAGGCACGCAGTATGACATTGGAATACTAAAATGAATGTAATTGTTACTCCGACTTGACAAAATTAACATAAAAATGTATTGGTGCCTAAGCATCTAGCAGTTTTATTAGACTTAGAGCAGAAAGTTGGTTATTAATAATACAATAAGCAAAACGTGACTAATATAACAACCTGATCTGTAATATGTAAGTAATCTATACATACACATATCTACATCTGAATAAATACGAAATGTCCGTATGTTTTTGAAGTCATTATATGTGTCCCGAACCGGAGAAAATCATAACATTAATGGTACAAAGTAATGCCGACCAAGAGGTCGGCATTACTTAGCTTGCAGTAAAGATTACGTAGAAACTTATGCGTCGATAAATTCTCCATATTCGATTCTACACAGTGTAAGAAGTAAGATAACTAGGTCCTTAACTACACTTGAAGTCTATCAATAAAATTGGCACGTGTCACTGACTTGTGTTTTAACTTTTTTATTCTGCTGGAGTGGGATATTATTGAACCCAATAACAACAGTCACTTTTCGAAATCCAAAAGGGATCGGTGCTATCTAACCATCTGATTGACACTGACAATGAAACATTATTACATCATGTTATACGTTCAATTGATTTGACAATATGTTAATATACAATACTATTAATATTTTACGAATTTTTTTGCTCACATGCCACTGTTTCTAATACGTTGTAATACGTTTGACTGGCGCCAATCAACGATAATTATTCGGTTTGTTGCTAAGTGCTCAGAGAACAAGTTATAATGAACTGTGCATTTTAATTAATATTTTTAATTAACAAGGATTCATTCATGGTAACGAGTAGTATAATGACTTTCTAATTATACCTTTAAGTGGTTGCATCTCAGTTACGTACTTCAGATATTGAATTGTTTTTAACGTTTATCTTATTAGTAATATTATAAATGCAAAAGTTTGTGATACTTATGTATGTTTAGTACTCACTGAAATTGGACGGATAAATTGTTTAAGACCTGAATTAACACATGAAATGATCATTACTTTGGTAAACGTGTCCGAAGCGGGCGGAACCGTGGGAACAGTCTAGTTATTTATTAACTAAGTAATATGCTTTCCAAGCCGATCTTTAAAAGTAGAAATGAACTTGATGTATCTAGTATTTCGAACTTTTAATATACATATTGTGGAAAACCTAACGATTACACCTAAAGAAGTGTAAACCAATAACATCGAATTGTATGCCACTATTCTAATTGAAACGATTTGGGAATACAAATACCTACCTACATAAAGTTAGTCTGCAGGGCAAGTAAGCTGTAAGGCATATTCAATATCTGGTAGGATTCTAATCTTATGTAGACCAAATTGCAGGTGTTTGCGTGCTCGTATTTTATACCAATTTTTCAAAGATACTCTAGGTTTATTTAAATACGATAGATTGTTAACCAAAAAATATAGCCCATTTTTACGGCTTGTTAAAACTTAACAAGTTTGTTTGCGAGAGTGTTAACTCAGACATAAAATACCAATACTTGTTAAACAATTTCTACACGTGACAGAACACATAACATAGGAAATATAACTTAATTTTATTGATATGTGTGACAAGCGCCCGCCGGCGCCATGTACGCGTACAATACATAAGTATGGTATATCAAATTGTTTTGTGTGTTGTGTGATTTTTTAAGGTTTTCCCCGATTACGTTAGTTAATCTAGATATACAATGTTGGACAAAGCGAACGACAAACTATACTATACAATACTATGTTGATGTGCTTACAAATGTATGTAAATGTATTTCGAGCCACGCAAGGTTATTGACACACTTAACGTCTCAAATATAGAGAATTAGTTTTGAATTGCTAAATAACGAGCGCTTGCCAAATTAATGACCGATCCAGTTTTCCCATCTTATATATTGTGTAATCAAGTCTCATAAATCATTATATTACGAATATTAACTGCATAAGATCTGCATCAAGCCAATAAATATTTTACTTCTAACTAAACAATAAAGGCCCTATTCTGAAGCATGGTTACCAGCGGTTGCTATTTAGAATTTCAATTGCTATTATGTCTGTCGCATTGACGCCGGCAAAGCCTGCTTCTGCAATACCTACCCACGGTATTTTATCTACTATGTAGGTATAAGTAAAATTGAAATGTCTAAGTGTGATTTCTAAATAACAGACATTCTCCAAACTTACAATTACAAACCAAAAATGAAAGCGCTTTTTGCTGTCTGTCTGCTTACATCGATGTCTTTTCGATGGAATAACTTAAATCACTAAACCAATAATACCTAGATTCACGCAAGAATTGAAGACTTTCTTTGAAGCTATTGAGATTCTTCTGACTACCAGTGGGTATTTGTTTGTGAAGCTCGTAGTAGAGAATTAAAAATATATGTATTTTACGTAAGCAAAGCCGCGAGAATAAGCTTCGCGCTTAATGTTATGAAAGACAACCTGAGCGTGAATAATAGTTAGTTTGATGCGTCACTGTATCGCCGGACGTATCATGAGATTACTAGTGACTGTGTACAATGGTGTGGCCAGAATAACGTCTTTTTTACGGTAGCGGTTACCAGCCGACTTGTTTTAGATTCATTTAGATAATTAGCGCACTCTTAAGGTGCAGGACGTGTAATTAAACGAAATCCGGCAGCTATGGATTCATTTTGCTGGCGTCTACACGGTGTAAGTTTACGTTACTTTCCTTTTCTATTAACGGTTCAATTCTTAAACGTGTATAGTATTATTTAAATTTGACTCAAATTATCTTTTGTTGATTTAACTTGTGAGTAGATAATGCCTATCAGCTGTATATAAATAAATAAAATTGCAATCCACTAATTACGACCGGTTGCGTTAAACATGCTATATATGGGAAGCATTTATTCAAAATTTTCATAGCCTACATGACATTTTAGTTGTGCCATAATTGTGTCGAAATTTCTCATGTTATTGTGATGGAATAAGGATAATTAACTGTTTACATTAATCGGTGTCTAACGACCAAGCTTTACAAATTATATCTCAAGGATTTTTTGACTCTATGCAGGTAACGATTTCGCGTTACTGGTAATTTACCTTACCGTCGTTTTTTTTTCACAGATCTTGTGGACAGCGCTGTCGTTGGCTCTGGGCTACGAGCTCCAAGGTCAAATTATTAGGGGAGTGCCCTGCGTCAAACGAAACTTTCAATTGTATTGTCCAACAGCCGGCAATACTTATCCTTTGTAAGTATTATGTCATGTACTTTATCACAAGTCATGTTAATTAAGAAAAGGTGTGTTTAGGGTACGGTTCCCTAGGTAAACGTTAGGCCATATTAGAAGTTCTCAGTTTACATTAGTGCTTAAAATCTGTGTTGTCTATTTGGTGCTTAGTTCTAAATTTGTCATACGTAAGAATGACTAGTTATGATTTTACTGCATCATTTTGTGTCACATTGTTAGTTCGAATTCTTTCCAATTCACCGAGTATAGAAGATATGAAAGGAGCGTCCTCGGCATTGTCCCGGACGGCAAAATGAGCTCTCTCGTCTTAAATAAAGAGCATTTCCCAAAAGAAAAGCTTTAGAACTCAAGTTGCGCTATACAAGCGGCCAATATACAGACTTATTTTGCCGTAAAATTGCTGAAGCACAGACGTCGTGAGGCAATTAATTAGTTTTAACTTTTTTATCTACGGTCGGTTCCGTACCATCAAAGTCAATCTTAACATAGACACTTGAATTTTTATGTTACGTTTCAAAAGATAGTCATGTGATATACAGACAGACAGAGGAGGTTTGGTATCATAAGACTTCCATTTTGTCCCTTTGTACGAAACCCTAAAAAAACACAACAGAAGGGAGTATTTAGAGGTTCAGCGAATGAAAAATCGCAAGTAATTATTAACTTCATGTTATGTTTCATTTTTTTACCTCAGGGCAATCATGTCCTGGTTGTTTTATCAGTAAATTCGATCATAAAGTGTATTTACTGGTTACGCAGTTATTTTTTGCCAGCCGGTAGGTATTGGCGTTTAGTTTAAATCTATTTTGCATTATAAGAATAGGAACGAATAGGTAGTTATCCAACTAACATAGTAGTTAAAAGTAAACTTGTGGTAGCCCGACGTCGGTTTCTTTATTATATGAAACTGGTATTAACTTAGTTTATTTTCCCAGCTAAATTTTATTTTCTTACTGTTCTTAAAATTCTGTTATCAACTCCAGATAGGATTATAGTCTTACGTTACAGATACGTTACTGATCTTAGCATTATAGTTGTTGTATACAATACGTACCTATCTAATTTGTGGTAATTAATCCAACTAGCTAAAACCGCACTCTCATGTTTTCCAGAGACAAAATCGAGACGTTCATAGATGAGAACAAGGCTTTAATAAAACGGATGTACGGCTCGTTCACGACCCCCGGCGGGAGCAGGGTGCGCCGCGCGCCAGGGGTACCCGACATGCACACCGGTGACTCGTACTTCCGCCACGTGAGACAAGCGTCGAAACCACCACTACCAGACGCGCAGTCGGTCAATAACACTGGCAGGTGAGTTACATTGGTTTTATAATAATGAGAAGGACCTGTTTCACAATATCCGCAAAAGTACTCGAATCTAAGAATGGTTACCTGGAAATTATTTTGTCCTAATCTAGGCAGATGGCAGATGCAGAGAAATTGCGACATGGGTTAAATATAAAGTCAGCAAATAATTAAACAAAATGTAATTATTGTAAAATCCATAAACACGTATAAAAAAAAGTCGAGAAGAGTACACCTCAAATGCTCCGCGTTTTGAGACGTGCATTATAATATATATGTGTAAAGATGATACGAATAGTTGATGACAGCAGTTATGGAGTTAATACATAGAGAAAATAATAACGGAGAGAGAATACCGCCTTGCGGAACGCCTTATTTTAACTGAACCCAGTCTCAGTCAGAGAAAATGTTCCTCTGACTATCCGTACGAACATAGGTAAGGAAAACTACGATGTTTTGTCAACTGTCATGTCAACTGTGTCAAAAACTTTATAAAAGTCGATCTGTGTCAAAAACGTTATAAAAGTCGATAAGCTCCACCACTGCAAATACTAATGTCACCTTGCATGCATCATCATCATATACATTCTATTGTCCAACTACAAGGCTCTCTAATAAATCGAAGGGTTTAGGTCAACCAATCTTGCTAATTGCGGTTTTAAAAACATATCAATCCAATTAGAATCTTTTTAACATATGATTTATTTGTTTGAAAAATGGCGCGTCTCAAAAGACGAAAGGATTTTCTAAACGAGGGATTCAAAATTTGGATCCTCAACGTAGAACGTTCAATTTAAAACTACTGAGCTATCACTGCCTGTTATTATATAATACCATTTAAATAATTCAATATTTAAAAAATGTACATACACGTGTATAATAAATTATCCGCTGTTTTCAGAATAGACGCGTGCGAAAGCAAAACTGAGATAATGACACCATATTGGGCGCTAAACTCAGCGAGGAAGCTGCGGGCCATCGTCAACACTATGCATTTCGAGCAAGCCATACATCAGGAGGTTTGCAGGTAATAAATTGCACATCTATTTCTTCAAAAGACACATAGTTTGCCGAGATCAGTAGTGTTGAGCTGGGCGTTTCTTCTGTCGTTCTAACTCAGTCCTCAAGACAAATTTTATCAATAACTTGATGTCCATGTATTATGATTTTTTTATCTAAGTTAACAACTTCATATAGAACAGGTGTTTTATTTTAAGTCGATCACAGATGCGTTGCTACTCCTGAAATTTAAGTATACCCTCAGTATCGTTTTCCTGTTCAAATTTAAGATATGAAATAACTCTACTGCTTCACTCCTCTATTATTTACCATCAGGTCATCTCACCAGATTAGGTACCATAGAAAAAATAACCAATTGTAAAACCCGTACGTCATAATAATTGAAGTTGTGTTTTATTTTCAGCAAGAAGTCAACTTCACGATGT
The DNA here is from genome assembly GCA_018249915.1 of Cecropterus dorantes dorantes. Lineage (NCBI taxonomy): Eukaryota > Metazoa > Arthropoda > Insecta > Lepidoptera > Hesperiidae > Cecropterus > Cecropterus dorantes. The sequence goes on from DWLI01000283.1 coordinate 15,481, forward strand.
TCCGGCGATTGTGGTTGTGAACAAAAATACAAATGGCATCGACTACTGGCCTATGACCCCAACGACGATTGCGCCGGCATATTCATGGACTGGTTTTTATTCCCATCGTGTTGTGTCTGTCGATGCAATCCATAATTTAAATTCCGATGTAATATGCGTGTTGCAAAAATTAGCGATTATTCTTATAGATGCGCTTGGCATTGGCGTAACACAAAATTCCGAATTTATCAACTCAAAAACTTCGTTCTTTGTTATCAAACTTTAATTTCGGTAAGGAAGGTAAAATTCTTATAAGGGGTTACTCTGGCCCGTTCCAGCTGTGGTACTATTATCCAGCCACTTCGCTCTTATTACTGCTACATTTGTAGGGCAACGGCATTGTCCAATTTATTTGACTGGAAATGCAATGATAATTTCATACGAACGTTTCCTCGTGAACAACAATTTGTGCTATTGTTTCGATTAAGGATTAATGGTAATATTCAATTTAGTTAATAAGTGCAGCGCTACTGTCCTATAATTTAAGATATAGGGATTTATATTAAAACGTGCTGTATTTCTGTTATATGTACCTACTACTCTTATTTTAGTTATTACTATGCAATGCAGAAACCTCAAGTCATCGGATTAATAAAAACAATCCATGAGAAATAACTGGACTAAGAACTAAAAACAGGTTTTGAGCAATTAATTTCAGCGATAAAAACTTCATTTAATATTTGTCTAATAATTACAAGTAGGTAGGTATGTACTTTGTCCATAGTCCATACTGGATCTTTTCATTCCGCCAATCTCTAGACTTTAGATAAATGTTCAGTTTGAGGCAAAAATACGGTCTGTGCTAATTATTCGCGGGTTTATTATTTACCTAAACTTAAATGACTAATGAGCTTGATGTCCACACAACAATGTCTATGGCAAAACAAGATATTTAATAAGATATTTGATAATCTTAGTTGATGGATAGGTATTTCATAACTTTAATTCATTGCATACTGAATTTTGTGATATGTTCTCGTAGGTACCAATCTCCCGCGAATAGGAAGCTTTGCTATATTACAATAGCACTTTTATTGTTAGATTATTATTATTGCTTCTTACTGTTGGCTATTACAATAAGGATGTTTTAATTATAAATACAATTTTCTGTAGCGTTGTGTGTACTTACAAATAAATATACGGATAAAAGTACGATATTTACTATTTTTATTTGTACATAATTTTATTACACGTATGATATTATTATTTTTCCTTTAATAAATAAATAAATACCTATTAGATTTCGAAGTTAATATTATTTGAGATTAGCCATAACTTGTTTTTATACATTGTGATTAAGCCTAATGCCTATGTAAATTTGGATATAAAATATTTTGCTGTAATAAAGTTCTCATATACGAAATATAAACTTTGTTTTATTGTTTAGTATATTATTTTACATTAGACATAATAATGGTCACCTCGCCAGCTTGAATCGCTAAGTACCATTATTAAAAATATATATAAATAAATTTGACAAAAACTGACCATCTAAATTCGTATAAATCAATCAATACAGATAACAAGAACAAAAACAATGTTACAAACGGACAGTATTTATGTCCGCGCGCGTATGTCATCCGCATGTGTAAAATAACCTATATACTTAAGTCTTCGCGTCCTGCCTGTATGTGGCTTACCTACAAGAAACAAAAGGGAATCCAACTACCTTCCTCAATTCAAAAATCATCCACTTGAGACCATCCGTGACTTATTCGAAATCAGCAAATTATGACATTATGACAACCGAAACAACGTTGTGGCATGCTATTACCCGTGTTTATTATGTACTCTTTGCATGCTATGATTATCTAGACCACATGGGCAAATTCAGACACAACTCTTATTCTAGAATTGAATTCCATACAGCCGTTTTTTTGTCTTATGTTAGTGGTTAAATAAATTGAATTAATAAATTAATTTCATTGCTGGTTCTCTCGACTACCTCTATCGTAGTAGCCGAGCTAAACTTGTCGCATGCCCATGTGTAAATTCGACACCAATAGAAAAGAAATGAAGGATTGAATGCGTGATTAAAAAGAATAAATAAAGGCCAAAATAAGGGAATTCAAGGCCTAAAGACCAAGTCAAAAATTGACATTGACATTTGACGTCTTTGCAGTCACATGAAATGTCATAACATTTTCAATTTCTCTGTATCGTTCACAATATATTACAACTTTCACATTAAATTACGTCTTATATAGTATTAGGTAATAGTCAATAAGAAAACATGCTTCGAAATCCCGTAAAATACTTCCGCGTAGGGAACCAGTGCTCACGTATTTGCGCGTCAACTTTGCACAGGTACCGATATTGATTGACTTAAAATTTGCTATATTTACGTCGCATTATTAGAATGTGTCGTTATACTGCTTATCCCATCTTTCAGGTACGCCGATGTTAAACAATTTAGCGGACTATCGCAAATGCAGCCGGAGTATGTGAAATCTCTAAAAATGACGCCACTGTTAAATACATGCAATTGTCGCACAATGTTTGTTCAGACGCAAGAAACGCCGAATCCAAACAGTTTAAAGTTTTTGCCGGGGACTAAGGTTTTAGAATCCGGACAAACCCTGGATTTTCCAAATATAGGATCTGCACAATGCAGTCCTTTAGGTAAGATTGCATTCAGAGTAGTCTTGCCATGTCAAAAATCAGTCAACCAGGACAAAAAACGCGAAAACCCGGGTTTCGAAGTTTGCTAACCGGACGTTTGAACAAGTAGGTTTCTCCTGCAGAATAAAAATCAACTTTATTTATTTTAATACAATTTTAAACTAAAAAAACTAATGTTTCGTTGAACTATTAGCAGTCTTCTTACATTGGTGAAATTGGCATCCAAAACTGCGCGCAGCTCTCGAATCCGGACTACAAATAAATCCATTCCCTAATGCTCCCCAAACGCTTTATAAACTAGGACAAATCCGAGGAAACCCAGAGGGATGGCAACTATAATTCAGGCAGAACATGCCTCACTCTTAAATATAAATATACCTAATAACCCATTTTTGTGTTTTTACTGAAAAGAAATGCTGTTTTTTGATTATTTAAAATCTGTATATATTTTATCTATGATGCAATAAAGAAAATTGTTTGTTACTAATGAGACAAAATATAGAAAACTAAGCTGTAGAATAATAATTATATAATTGCATTATGATGAAGTAGGATAAACATGATCATTAACATTTGCCTAAGTTAAGAATAGTAGAATAGAAAATTTACTTGTATTTGTAGAACAACTACTATTTATTTTATCTATTGTGGGAATGTTCATATACATGAAATAATACTCATGTAGTAAATCTGTAGGCTAAAGTGACAATGGCTGTAGGCTTAGCGGGCTTAAATAGGAACTGGCCGGCTACATTATCTAAATAAGAAATTAATAACACTAATTAGTAGTAATATGCCATGAGAAATATTAAGCAATCCACATAATAAAAAATTAGAAAAAGTTATTATAATATCCTCTTTAAAACTTATTTTCAGCAAAAATGTTATTTCGCATTGAAGGCGTCAAGGCTGTGTTTTTTGGATCAGACTTTATCACAGTCACCAAACAAGATGATGATGTGGAATGGAAATTGTTGAAACCTGATATATTTGCAACAATCATGGACTTCTTTGCAAGTGGATTGCCAATTGTAACTGATGCAAAACCTTCAGGGGATACTCGTAAGATTGTCTTCTATACACCTTTACTGTTGAGACTCTAAGGATAAAAACAATTACAAAATAAAAATCTACATTACTTTGTAAAGTCCTATTTTATACATTTCAGTTATAGTGGTACTCGTTTTAAAGGCTTTTATTTAATTTGCAAAGTTTGTATAGGTGTTTTGAGGTCAAATGTTGGAAACTTAATTGAAACCACTTCTCAGTATCCGATTAAGCTGAAATTTGAAATGAAATTATGACAAGCAAATTATAAATAATCAATATATCCTTTTCAGTTAATTATGTCTAAGCAGATATGTTTTTTGTTTCATAATATTTTTTTACTTGCATCAATCTGCATGCACTTCAATGAAATTTTTGGTTTTTACAGAAATTCACGAAGATGATGATGAAATAGTTCAAATGATAAAGGAACTGTTAGACACGAGAATCAGGCCAACAGTCCAAGAGGATGGGGGTGATGTCCTCTTCGTTGATTTCAAAGATGGAGTCCTTAGGCTTAAGATGCAAGGATCTTGCTCTTCTTGTCCAAGCTCCATAGTCACTCTAAAAAATGGAGTATGTATTAAATGTTTAATATTTAGAAAATGTTTGACGATCAGTTTCAATTGTGCAGAATACACAATTGCTTCATTATTATTAGATAATAACAAAATGTTATACAGTACATGTTTATATGTAACTGTTAGTCCCAATACTTTAAATTTACAATAACATAAATTGATTCAGTTGCATGAAAAATAATAATGGCAAATGTAATCAACATTAGACATTGACATATTACATTAAATATTTCCTATCTAGAGTAATCTGCTCTAGAGTACTCTAGACTAGTCTAAAGTCATAATGTGTCAATTTTTTTTAATATCACTATATGTATTTTTAAAACGTATGTAGTGTTGTTCTAGCAAACTTAAAGCAAATAAAGCTAGGTGTTTCATTTAAAATATAATCATATTATTACAGGTTCAAAATATGATGCAATTTTACATCCCAGAGGTTTTAGCTGTTGAACAAATTGATGATGAAGGTGATAAGTTGAGTGAGAAAATCTTCAATGAATTCGAAAAACTAAAAGCAAAAGAAAAAACGGAATAAAATACAACAATGGATTTGTCATAAGAATCATTATATGATATTATAGTTATAGATAATATAATGTATATATTTTAATTCTATTTTTTTCAACTTGAGTTAAATGTAGTGTTAAAAAGCTGTATTGATCACAATATCAGATCTTTAATGTCATGAATAAAGTTGGAACATCTGTGATTTTGAAATAACTGTCTTTTCATAAACTAACCTGCAAAACCTAAAAAAAACTGTTAAGTTCTTTCCTTCTAATGTTCTTATTAAATCTGAACAATATGAAATAATTCAATATTATGCAAAAAAATGTACCAGTAGTTTTCATATTTTCCCGCGAACTTTTCTTGAACTCCCACAGATTATAGTAAAAAAAGTTGGTCGTACAACGAAATCTACCATAGTTGTGGTCGCTCGACGGGAGCAAATAACATCATTGCATTGTGGCTATTCATTAAATCATAATTATATCAATGCGATTTCTTCACAACTTTAATTTTCCTCCCCATTATATCGGCACCTTCTTTATTTTCTGAACATTCATATGTAAATAATAATTACAGTTACAAAAATTTTAAAATCTTTGTCAAGTTGCACTAGGAGTCTAGATGGAAAAATATAAAGACCAAAAGCTGTAACGACACTTTTTACTATAGTTGCTAGCGCGCGCGCTGCAATCCGTGCGGCGTGCGCGTGTTTCTCTGTCTGCCTGTCTCTCTCTCTCTCTCTCTCTCGAAAGCAAACCAGTTATTTGCGTTTCGTCTTTCTATTTTGCACTGAACATTGAAAATATAATACTGCCATCAATGCAGTTATTTCAAGACATTTAAATAAAATAGAATCCTAAACATATGTTTTCTACTTCAGTTACCACAAGCCAATTATTACTAAAATTGAGCCTACTGATTAAGTTTATATTACATTATATTTGTTAATAATAAAAAAATATTATTATAACTTAAAAGAAATAAAATGTTATTACAATTCCTTTACTTATTAATCGAAAGGAACTTAGTTCCATCCGGGTGTCCCTTGAAACCTCTTAAATTTTTTTGATTAGCCGTGATCCGCGGTTTCATCCGCTGTTACATAAGAAAAAAAAAAACAAAGTAACATAGCGTTAAGTTACATATATTGCTTCCTCGATAAACTTACTATTCAAGACAAAAAGATTTTTTCAATTCGAACCAGTAGTTCCTGAGATTAGTCCGTTCAACCAAACAAACTACTGCTTTATAATATTAGTATAGAAAGTGAAACATTTTTTCGCGCGTGAGTGTAAAATATTTATGGATGAAACCTAAATATCCATTGCAAATGTACTAGGCAATATAACTATGGAGGAGGTTAACGATTCTTTCAAAGAGATTTTGCGTCTCTTTCGCTCTTAACGTGGCCAGCAAAGTGTAAGCGAGACACAAATATACGGATCGTTACCTTTCGCCGCAATCAATATACATATGTCTTTTTTATTTCATACGCTTGACGGTAGTATTAATTTTTTCAATAGAATTTAAAATAAGTACACACAGGAGGTAAAAAAATATCTTCCTTCTTTTTTAATTCCTCCAAGTTTCGAAAATCTAAAGCTGTAGATTAGTATAAATATAAATAAGATTTAAAAAATACTTTGCACAAAGAAGTTTCACTTCTGACATGTGTACTTTTTACGCAACCTATTTTTTATACACACAAGTATGCAATCCACCTGTTTGTAAGTGGCCACTTCCACCCACTGACATCTGTAATCGACTCCAGATAAGATCAGAATCTTAGCTGAGGTTAGACATCTGTGGCTATTTCTAAGGACTAAGTTGGAGCGCCTCAGGTATGTAAGTCTTACGGCATTACGCTCGTTGCGGCACCCTTCAAACCAGAATGCAGCAACGCATAACACATGTTCTTTTTAGGCAGAAATTGGTTTTAATTATAGCGGGCATAAGCAATGACTAGCTCTATCCCGCGGTTTTACTTGCGATTAAAAAATGTATCATCATCATCAGTTCGTATCAGTCCACTGCTGCACATAGGCCTCCTCTCCCAAGCTTGGCTCTCCCCTTCCAGTCAATTCCCGCCGCCCGTGTGGTGTCCAACGAGTGTCGGTTGTACGACAGATGTGACCGGACCTTTGCCACTTCTGCTTGCTGGCCTTTTGAGCTATGTAGCTGACTGTGGTCCTCACACGAATTTCTCTGTTGCGGATTTTAACAAACAGGGACACCCCGAACATAGCTCTCTCCATTGCGTGCTGAGCGACTGTTAGCTTATAAACTATTCCCACCCTTAGTGCCCAGGTCTTGGATCCGTAAGTCGTGACCGATTGGATACACTGATTGAAGACCTTCTAGCTTCTAACTTTGCGGAATAGGCGACGAGACGATATGGCGAAGCTTCCCGAATGTAACATATGAATATAACATACGAATATAACATAATTTTACATTTTAATGTAACACTAGTTTTGATTACTATCAATGTAGAAAAGATTAAATTTTCATAAAAATAACTTTTGATAGAAAATACGAATTTTAATTAAATAAACACCAAATGTTAATGGAACGTGCGAAGTTGATTCTGCTCGAGCCGCCGTTGCCTCCAACGGAGTCGAACTCTGCTCTTCGCTTTATACCTTCGCTTTGTTCCCGGTTCATGAGCGCAGGAACGATGCCCTCTTCGTTCGTACATATCGATGCAAGAAAACGATCTTGTCGTAACTTGAAAAATGCTACTTAACACCCTATTGAAATACTATTTAAAAATATTATAACTTTTAATTTAGATGGTCTACTAGTGTCTTAAGTTGTAGAATATTTAATTATAAACTAAAAAAAAATAAAACATTTAATCTAAAAAACATTCCATTGTAATTGATTTCATATATCTTAAACTGAAATTCGTATATTTTCGAGATACAAGTTCGCTTTCCAGCGTCGAATTATATTTTACATTTATTCTTCTTTTTCATATTCTCTTACTTCTAGATCCACAGACGGACGCACAACGACGACAGGCCGTGCAAGTGTGACGAGTGCGGCCGCGACTTCCGCCAGTGGAGCGACCTCAAGTACCACAAGGCTTCGATACATTCCAACCAGGTTAGTGGTAGTTGCCAAAGGACAGTGTATTTCAACCTGTGGATAGCGACCCCCTGGGGCGTCGTGATGCTTCGTGGGGGGTCGCGAGGGATCGAGTGATCTTGGTGATTCAGTTAAAAAATCAATAAATTTTAAAACGATAGACATATTTAAAAAACTTTATAAAACAATACTCGAGAGATAAAAAGCACTGCCATAAGATTTTATTCCGACTGCATGGAGTTGTTAGCGTTTTCCACCACTCTGTCTATCGTTGAGTAATTTTTCACGTGTTGAAGAGTATTCTGTATTAATACAGATTGTAAACCATCTGTGTGTCAAATATCGTCAAGGATCGTTGAAATAATATTCTAAAATATCTTCTAACTCACATCGTCATACTTATTTCTGCCTCATAACAGTAGTGTTATGCGCTTTAGTTTTCTTGTCTGAAGGGTGTGGTAAGACATACTTATCTGCTTTTATGCATATATCAATTAACGACAGTGGCCACTTCATCATCAATTTGCTACTTGCTCATAAAATAAAAAAAGTTATTTTATTGTACTATATTTTCTGTAATGTCTGTACAAAAACTTGTAATATATATATTTATATATACACTTCCCACTAACATTTTATATATCTATGTACTCGTTGCAGAAACACTTCAAGTGCGAGTTTTGCGGCAAGGAGTTCGCCCGGCGTT